>JANAVB010042020.1:15353225-15432387 GCA_029216955.1 Iris pallida
TCTTGAGAGTGGTGAGGGATTGACCTATTAGGACAAAGGGTTCAACATTAGTTTTTGTCAATCTTGTAATTTTCATCTGAGTTATAAAGGTTGGATTTGTCCATGGGGACGTACGTCACCGTCATATACTTATCTTTAACTTGTGCTTAGTGTCCGTTAGACAGTTGGTTTTGATCAGGTGGGTTGGCAAACGCGTCCGCACGCCGCCCAACGTTTCGCCATCCTTGATGACGTGGTGAACCAAGGTCTTTATTGTAGCACGGTAGTGACAGATCTTTTGGACACTACTGAGTCTTACTATTAATGCGCGCACACCAAATATTATCTATCCTTCACATACCTGCTTCGCGTCCACATTGTCCATATGGAATCGGACACTAGTGCCTTCCAGGAAGCTTAAGGCCGACCACATCCCGGAGAAAGCCGAAGTTGTACAGACCCCACCCCTCCCTCCTCCGTTGGGTGGCATAGGGTGTCCCAACTATCCCATGAAGCCCTCCTCTCCAATAAAATTTGCACAGATTTGTTCTATCCGTCTTATAGTAGACAAAGGGAGAAGTATTTCCCCAAGCAGAATCGTACAATAGATGTAAGAACGGTCCACACCAACTTAATGCGGCCCACAAAAGAGAGACTTCTCGTGTGCCAACCCTCCACTCGTTGCTGAGTATATTTCTACCAAGCCTCTAACACTTCATATCCCGAGCATAATTTACCGACAATGGTATACCCAGGTATTTGACTGCAAATTCCCACGCTCAATACCCAGTAGAGATGCTCGTTCGGTCTGGTTTTGAGCATGAGAGCTGAAATAAGCTTTGCTCTGTTCTTGATTCAATTGAAGTCCTGTTAACTTGCAAAAGTTAGTCAGGTATCCGCAAACTCTTGTAGCCCTCTTCAAGTAGGAGTCATAAACACCAAGAGATCGTCAGCATACATCAGATAGGAAACATAAGGCTGGACATGCTTATATGGTGGGGTAATCCGCTTCCTGATCAATGCAGAGTCCATAAGACAAGAGAAATATTCCATAACTATATGCGTGTGTGTGTGTGCGCCCCCTGACCGTAACCCTAACCTGGTGGTAGCGGTGAGACATGCGACCCAAGTGGTCAGGAGATCGATTCCTGGTGGGTGTCGATATATATATATATATAATTATATATATATATATATATATATATATTATATATGCTGTAATTGATTAATCATTTCATTAATAGTCTCATAGGCTTTATATAGCCTTTACATAATGGAATATCCTGTGCATATTCTGGCATCCCAAATATGTCCACAGGATATTCCCATGTGCCTTTACAATATACTAAAATATCAATACTAAATACCAATACTCTCCCTCAAGATGGCGAAAGATATTCACTAAGTCCATCTTGTCACATCCTCTAATCATGCTCATAGAACTAAGTCCTTTGGTCAATCCGTCTGCTACCTGATCCTTGGTTGGAACGTAACCTAGCTCCAGTAGTCCACTAACCAACTTCTCTTTGATGAAGAACCTATCAATCTCGATGTATTTGGTCCTGGCATGATGTACTGGATTGTTGGCGATACTAATAGCTGACTGGTTGTCACCCACAGCTTCATCTTGGCTCCTTGATCCAGCTTCAGCTCCACCAGCATATTCTTCAACCAAAGCAGCTCTGTAACTCCCAAGGCCATAGCTCTGTATTCCGCTTCAGCTGTCGATATGGCTACCACTGACTGCTTCTTACTCCTCCTCCAAGAGACCAAGTTGCCTCCTAAAATATGCAGTATCCCGAGGTAGACCTCCTGTCGTCCGCACAACTAGCCCAGTCAAATCACAGTAGCCCTCGACGCCCACGTGATTATTCTTCCTGAATATCATCCCTTCCCAGGGGCACTCTTCAATATATCAGAATCTGGTACACTGCGTCCATATGACCCTTCCGTGGGTCATGCATGTAGCGGCTCACCACACTAACTGCAAAGCATATATCAGGACGTGTGGGCTCAAAGATCAACTTGTCCACCAGTCTCGGGTATCTGTCCCGGTCAACTAGTTCTCCAGCCTCAGCGTTCAGCTTGAACCTCTGATCTGTAGTGCCCCGTCCCGCTCAGTCAATCGGAGGAATCGAAACGCCGACGGCGTTCGGACTTAGCCTTGCAACGGCTACTCGAAGACATCGCTCGGTCGAGGCGACCGCGCTCAGGTGGGGTAGTTTCGGTGAACTTGCCTCATCTTAGCCGCCGACGGCGTTCGGACTTAGCCTTGCAACGGCTACTCGAAGACATCGCTCGGTCGAGGCGACCGCTCGCTCAGGTGGGTAGTTTCGGTGAACTTGCCTCATCTTAGCCGCCGACGGCGTTCGGACTTAGCCTTGCAACGGCTACTCGAAGACATCGCTCGGTCGAGGCGACCGCTCGCTCAGGTGGGTAGTTTCGGTGAACTTGCCTCATCTTAGCCTTCACACCACCTGAGCGAGCGGTCGCCTCGACCGAGCGATGTCTTCGAGTAGCCGTTGCAAGGCTAAGTCCGAACGCCGTCGGCGTTTCGATTCCTCCGATTGACTGAGCGGGACGGGCACTACATCATACACCACTCAGAAAAAGTTTCGTCCTCGAAACTAACTGAGTACACTTATCGACTTATCACTTTACTCAACATTCATGACTCTCGCACGCACTACGCCTATGCGTTTTCTCAATCCGAGCCACGCTCGTGCTACCCTCGATCTTTTCTTCAAAACTCACGATCTCAAAATCCTCAACACTTCTCGTTCCTCAAGTTCTACTTGATTCAGCGTATCACTTAGTTTGGATCGTGCACACATTCCAGGCGTCCCCGAAATACATGCATTTCAACCGAGCCTTGTGATAGTGAATCTAATTCCATCTATCGATCCATCCACTCAATCCTTTAAAATCAATCCTACCGATGCTAACTCTCGCACATGGACATCTCGCCTAGCCGCTAGGCAATCTCTTTACGCTAAAGTCAATTGTCAGTATTAATCATAGTTCCCAAACAACAATATCAACACTGATCCCATCCTAAGGTCAAACCAAGTTGATAGTACGGGGTTTTCTACCCAAGCTCGCATCACTCACTCCGATTTTCTAAACATCGAGCATCGATTCCCTACCCACATCCCAATATTCGTCACACGGGGTCCGAGTCGTTCAGCAAAGCCATCCTACGAAAATTCACGTTCAACCAATTCTACGACATATCAATATCCCCCGTTCAACAAACCATCTTTGCATAGTCTATCTCTTCGAACACGTTCGACATAGATCGCCTATCAATCTTTCTCAATTCAAGCACGCTACGACACAATTCATCGCTAATCCATAATTCACATTCCACATTTCCTAAGTCATCTATTCCAATTCACGTATTCGATCATGAGGTCGTCTAACTTAACAATATGTTGTGCCCCGATCTCACGCGAGTCAGATTATCCACGGTGGGCATGAATCACCATGCACGCTCCCGCGGGATAATTATCCTCATCGGACGTAACTCTTGTTTTGCGTCTAGACTAATTCATTCTCGATGCGCGGATTGGACCTACTCAATCCTCAAATTTCTTTCATTCATCAGTCGCAAGTCCAAACATTCTCGAATTTTCCTTCGCATCAAGCCAACAAGTTGAGACAATCAAAGTTGCCGCGTCCTGATTTTCCGAGTTCAATCATTCCCGCGACATGAATCACCATGTCAACGCTCACACGGAACGATCGCCCCAAATCCGACGCAACGCATGTGCGAGGCTAGAGTTGCGCTCGCGCAAGACAAGATCGTCGACGTTGTGGCTATCCGTGTAACCATCAAGACACGATCATTTTCATCCAACAATCATCTCAATCAAAATCCAAAGCATAGCATCCAATCGAACAATAACACTTGCACGGTCGTCTTTTGCCGAGTTGGAGTACCCCCGAGTTATCGCATAGCGATCTTTGATACGCCTCAATACCATCGACGATATGCGTAACCTGACGATCTTCCTTTGCAACCAAATTCGAGTCGTGCGAATGATGCCATCGTTCGACTGGATAATCTCCTCGACATTCAATTCAAGTTCGATCATTATCCCTCGAATCATTCACAACGTCAAATTCCTCAAACCCAAATTCACGTATCGTTCCTCTGTCTATCTTAAGTCATCGACCAATGTGTTTCCTCAATTATTCGATCGACATCCCTGAGGCTATCGCATACACCACTCAGGGATGAAGTCATTCAAAAATCCTCAACTTATCATTCGAATCAAAATCCACTTCTTCAAATTTTCCGTTCGAACCATTCCTCAAATTCCAAGCACGCTCATCTATATTGCATCGACGTTATCGTCCCTCGATAGTACCCCTATCGATAGTCATCTCACTTTACTCAATCGAGTTCAACTCATTCTCGTCCGACACAATTCAATTCCTGTACTCGACTTTTCTAAGGTCGACGCAACTTTGGTGTATATGCCCAGCCCGACTTAGCCAATCGTGCTTACGCAAACCATCTTTTTGTTTTATCAAAAACTGTTCTCCTACGTTTTGCAAAATAGATAGACTTATTGTATGGACATCCCGTGGGACAATTGAGAGAGAGCGCACCAATGATATCAATATGCGGAAGCAACATTCAGAGTTCGCGGAAACGAGTTAAAGAATTCAATCGATAGTCCAAGGACGTAAAGCCGTGCTCTGATACCATTATGTGAAGGCTAAGATGAGGCAAGTTCACCGAAACTACCCCACCTGAGCGAGCGGTCGCCTCGACCGAGCGATGTCTTCGAGTAGCCGTTGCAAGGCTAAGTCCGAACGCCGTCGGCGTTTCGATTCCTCCGATTGACTGAGCGGGGCACTACATGATCGATCAGCGTCACTGCAGGTTTGCACCCCAACATCCATGTCTCTATGAGAAGGTCCAGTACATACTTCCTCTGAGAGAGAACAATCCCCTCTGCGTCTCGAGTGATCTCAATTCCAAGGAAGTAGCGAAGAAGACCAAGGTCATTCACGTCAAATTCCTTGCCAAGCTTCCCTTTGAGTCGGACGATCTCCTGCTCATCATCTCCCGTGATAATCATGTCGTCGATATACACCGCAAGTATGGTGATGTGGCCTCCACTCCTTCTGAAGAATACAGTGTGAACAGCATTAATCTGCTGATATTCCATCCCTATCATAGCTCTCCTGAATCTATCAAACCACGCTCGAGGAGACTACTTCAGTCCATAGAGGGACTTCTTCAGTCTGCAGACCTTGTCTGTTGTCTGATTGGTGCCAAATCCTGGTGGTATCTCCATTATACCTCCTCCACTAGATCTCCATGAAGAAATGCATTCTTCATGTTCAGTTGGTGTAGCTTCCATCCACCATTCGCTACCAAAGAGATTAAGGTCCTGACAATGCTCATCTTTGCAACTGGTGCAAAGGTCTCGTCATAGTCGATGTCGTATGTCTGAATGTATCTTTCGCCACTAGTCGAGCTTTGTAGCGCTCAACCTGTCCATCTGGGTTCTGCTTCACGGTAAAGATCCACTTGCATTCGACTGCTCTCTTCCCCTCAGGCAGTCTCACCAGCTCCCAAGTGTGATTCTTTTCAAGAGCTCCCAACTCCTCGTGCACTGTCGCTTTCTATTTTGGATCGTTCTTGGCAACCTGTCAATTGTTAGGTATAGTATTACTATCCAAAGATGCTATAAATGCTCCATGAAAAGAAGAGATATGGTCATAAGAAACAAACTGAGCAAGATCCCAACCATATCTGTCCGAAGGATTTCTCGCATTGCTACGAGTGGTCCTCCGTACAGAGAGTGTGGGGGAGTAGGAGGAATGATATCACCTGAAGGGGGTGGTGTAGATGTCTCAGGAGTTGGGACGAACGCAGGCAAGGGACTTGGCACTGGCATTGTAGGTACTGGTCCTGCAGTTTGCTTCTCTCTCCGGTTGTAGGTAAGTAAATCCCCCTGAGCCGTAGGCCTAACACTTCTAATCTCCTCCCCTTGTTCCGCTTCACTTTCATGTTCCTCCTTAACCATGCCTCCATGCCAAACTTCTAAATCGGTCACCACCAAGTTCTCCATCTCCCCCTCTCGCCTCATACTTGTAGTATTAGACGTGTTGTGTGAAGTTCCCTCCTGGCGGTAGTATAGCTCATGCTCCCGAAAGTGGACATCCATACTGACGAACTTCTTCTCCTCTACTGGACTCCAGCACACATACCCCTTCTGAGTAGCCCACGAAGATGCACTTGACCGCTCTAGAGTCAAAATTTCCAACTGATGGCCTGTTGTCCTTCACAAAACACACACCCGAACACCTTTAATGGGAGTATCCCACTATTATTGCCTTGTAATACTTCACATGGAGATTTCCATCCCAGGACTTTTGAAGGCATCATGTTGATGAGATGAGCTGCTGTCAACACTGCATGTCCCCACAGACTTTGTAGGACATTCAGTCATCATCGTGTTTCTTGCGGTCTCCAGAAGGTGTCTATTCTTCCTTTCTGCTACTTCATTTTGTGATGGTGTGTATGCACAGGTGGTCTGATGTTGTATCCCGTGTGCTGATAAGTATTCTACAAGTGTCCTATTGGTATACTCCGTTCCATTGTTAGACCTCAGTACCTTCACAACTGCGTTGTACTGAGTCTGGACATGCTTATAAAAATTCCGAAAACAGACAGGTATATCACTCTTATTTTTCATCAAATATAGCCAAGTGACACGAGAGACACAATCAATAAAGGAGACAAAATACTTATACCCATTCATAGTGTTAATAGCACATGGATCCCAAACATCAATGTACTATCTCAAAATCAAAAGAGCTCCTGACCCGTACCAACATACGAGCTCCTATAAGTTTTTCTAACTCGCACATATCACATACTAATTTCTTTTATTTGCTTTTGCATAAACCTCTGGATACAACTTAAAGTATCAAAGAAAGAATGTCCCAACCTTCTATGATGGAGTATCAAAGTATCTTCAGTCTTCTGCTGCAGTCCTCCCATTCCAGCCTTCTCTGTCATAGATACCAATGCTGAGTCCAATCTTTCTCGATCTAGGTACCACAATCCCTCATGCCAAGTGCCAGTCCCAAGTCTTCGTCCCGTCCCTTTCTCCTGGAAGGTTACCTTAGGAATATCAAAAGAAACAATGCATTTAAGTTGGAGAATTATAGAACTAATAGACAAGAGACTGACTGGAAAGGATGGAGCATGTAAAACATTGGATAATCTTACTGAACCTGCACAATTAACAGTACCCTTACAGACTACTGGCTGGAAAGTGACATCTGCTGTCTGAATGGTGTCTGCTGATGCTAGGTGAGTGTAAGAAGAAAACTCACTAGCATTCTCCGTCACATGTCGAGATGCTCCCGAGTCGATAATCCAGTCTGATGATTTAAGGAAAGACATAGATGCAAGAGCAAGTGACTCGTCAGTACCTTGTGATGGATGGACATACATAGCGGCGTTGCCCCCAGCGAAGAATGAGGTGGATGCCTCCTATGTTCCACTCCTCTTATCTCCTTCGATTGACGCCTCTTCTTCCTCTCCAGTATGTCCATCAGTGCCTGATCCTCCTCGGTAAAGGTACCACCAGCTCCTCAATTCCCTTCTGCTACCAGCAGGTTTGTCCGATAACCTCCTCGGCCGCCTCATCGACCCCCTCGACGACCTCGTCCTCCAATATATCCTCGTCCACCGAACTGTCTACGTCCACCACCTGAGTTTCCTCCATAGGTGGTTTGGTACAAGCATATCGATGATGACCCATCTTCCCGCAGTTATAGCACTACCGGTTGTGCTGCTAGGGCTATCCCTTGGACCTGTGTCGCCCGAGCTGGTAACCGCTAGTGCTGATTTTGCTTCGGGGAGACCATGTCCCCGCCTGTAGTCTGATACGCGTCTCCTCCTGGATCATGACTGAGATCGCCTCCTCAAGACTATGAATCTTTGTTTGGGCGAAAGTAAGGCCGTCCTCTGTGCGAATGCTGCAGTCAGCCCTTTGAGAAATTTTATCGTCCTCTCCTGCAGACACACATATCTCTCATTACACTTCGGATCCCCGCAGCTCATCCGATTTGAGTGGTGATCATAGTCCAACCACAGACACTCCAACTCCGTGGCATACTCATGCACCGTCTTCTCTCCTTGTACGGTGTCGTCGATCTCCCCCTTTATCTGGAAGATCCGTAAGTTATTCCCCACACCATCATAGGTCCTCCTCAACTTCTCCCACGCATCCTTCACCATCTCAATGTCATCTACTATGGCGTAATAGACTGGACTAAGGAGTTGAGAAGCCAGATGTAGATCACCATATGAGTGGACTTCCACTCGACGCGTCCTGCCGAGCCCTCGTCCGGCTGTCTTCTGCCCGACAGGAACCCTTCCAGGTTCTTTCCTGCGAGGGTCATTCTCACCCGCCGTGACCAACTCAGATAGGTGGCTGATCCATCCAGCTTCAGATCGATGAAGGGAAGTTCCAACTTTAGCGACGTTCGTATCGTGCTCTCACAATCCAACATCTTCATCAACCTCATCAACGTCGCAACCTCTGCAGGATCCAGCTTCTTGAGGATCTCCTCCATCGATGCTTCTCCTCTCCGATCACGTCACGT
Source organism: Iris pallida (assembly GCA_029216955.1). Classification (NCBI taxonomy): domain Eukaryota; kingdom Viridiplantae; phylum Streptophyta; class Magnoliopsida; order Asparagales; family Iridaceae; genus Iris; species Iris pallida. Next base: position 15,361,848 of record JANAVB010042020.1, read on the forward strand.
CCGCTCCACGACTCACGTTCGTCCTCGTCGTCCGCTCCTAGATCCGAACATGTCTGTTTTCGTCAGATCTAGACATCGGTGTCCTCTTTCGGAATGATCCGAACAACGGCAACAAAGGTTCTGTTGCGTGCGGCAGGTGGGAAGGCGGCGCGCATGTGGGGGAGGGGGGCCGGTGCGTTCACCACAGCGGCGGCAGCGGCAGCCGCAGCAGCAACCGCAGCAACAGCGGATGCGCGGAGAGAAGGGGGGTGGTTGCTATGCGGGGTTAGGGTTTGGTGGTGGAGAGGAGGGAGAAGAAGGGAAAGGTTAGGGTTTGGGTTTGGTGGCGGCTAGGGTTAGGTTTTGTGGAAATGTGGCTCTGATACTATGTTGTAATTGATTGATCATTTTACTGATAGTCGCATAGGCTTTATATAACCTTTACATAATGGAATATCCTGTGGCATATTCTGGCATCCCAAATATGTCCACAGGATATTCCCATGTGCCTTTACAATATACTAAAATACCAATACTAAATATACCTATATATATATATATATATAAAATAAGCCCCTCTTCTGAAAACAGAGGCGATACTAGGGCTCCCTCTTCTGGAGTCGGCGGCGGTTCTAGAGCCCTCTGCCTCCTCTTGCTCACGAAGTGACGGAGGGACACTAGGCGGATAGATCCTATGAAGGATGGAGCCAACATTCTGACTAAAGGCCCCTCAACGGGACCAGTGGAATTGGGCTTCCTTGCTTTGCACGGCCGTCCTATAGGTTAGCCATCCGAGCCAAAGGTGGTGTCGGAGATCATTCACGCCAACATTCTAACTAAGATCGTGAATGATCACAAGCGAGCCACGCCAAATGAGGTGGCTTCGTCCAGATATAAAGGAGAAAAATGGGTGCATCCAATCATGTCGCCCCCTTTGCCACTTCAAAGCCTGTCGGGCGGAAAGACTGGATTCGTGTCACCCCCTTTGCTACTTTAAAGCCCGTCGGGCGAAAAGACTGGATTCTTCAGCTTGCTAGGGGAGAAAACAAGGAAGGAGCTCCATGCAAGAGTTACCAGGAAACCATGGCCAAATAGTCATGCACTTGATCTACTGCATTTTGGATTATCCGTATGGATCACCATTGGAGGTCGTGCACTTGTGCAACTTTTTGATTGTATAGGTATATCTAGTTACCTCTTTTGTATGTTTTTATATGCTATTGTTCAAGTTGCCTCATTGCATAGAACGAAATAGTTTCGTGTCAATTGATCGTTCGTCAAATAGTTCGACGACTAGATCGAATAACGTAATCTATCTAGAGTATCACCAAAGTAAATCCAATGATTGGATTGGTGAACACCGTCTGGGTAGACACATGAAGGGTTCACGTGTTGGTATCCTAACTGCACTATCGGAGTAAAATCTTTGTTATTCGCTGCGTACCGGTACCGGTTACTTACATGCTTTCCATTGATATGACACTTTTATCATCATTTTTTATTTTGAATTCAAAATGGTTTTTTGTGTTACTATTTGACAATCACATCAACTAGAAAATGATTTAATCGACCACAAGGTGAAACTTTAAATAAGTTTGAACAATCTCCAACTTACCATTAGGGATAGTATAACATCTACAGCAGTATTAATCGTTCCACAACTACTGGATCACCGACAGTTTCTGAAGAAATCCTTGATAAAAAGAGGGCAGCCTGTACAAAACGAGAGTTAATACAAACTAATTGATCTTGTTATACTATACAATGAGTTGCTAATGTAATCCAATCAAGTTTTTTTAGAATATATGGCTCAAAGTTGAATTCATTCCATGTAGTAAATCATATCATATCTTTCATCATCCAGATTTAAATAACTCAATGACAAGTACTAAATTTTGTGCGCAATTTTATTTTAATTTGGAATCAAGGCTTTGACAATGGTGACCATCTTGCATTATGAGGTGCATGCCTACCATAAGTGTTTCAGCTGTGCAATCCGAAACGGTATATCCCTGGTCCGCAGTTGAGAAAGGCCATGCACCTTTCGTGATGTGGCGATAACAAAGATCAGCAGGAATGTCTTTTACCATCTTAAAAAGTAGGAGAAAATGTTGAACAAGTCAATAAATATCAATTAAACTGTTAGAGAAATTCAGAATATGTTGATTTACAACTCAAATAACCTGCGTGTCTTTAATGAATTTGTGAGCACTCTTAAGTGTGGAGCAAAACTCTTCTGAAAGGTCAGTTGAGATAATTGCTTGGATAGCAAATGCCAGTTCCCAAATTTGGCATCCATCAGTTGTCTGCAATTAAAAAGTAAGGCAATAAAATATTGAACATTTCTATATCTAATGATCTAAACAATTAATCAAGACTGGTAAATAACACATTTTAAAATATACAAAATCTTTATAATCTTGTAATTTCAGAATAGAATGCAGAATATTGAACCTACAACTTATGGCACTAGTATTAAAGGTCAATAACTAAGTTAAATTTCAAAGTTCGGTTAGTTCATATGGATATAAATTAAACATGACTAGAAATTTAATAGAAGTTTATGACCTTCATTTTCATGCCATCTTCAGCGAGCCATAGATAGTCGTGGACTCTTGGGAGGTGGAATTTGAATGCTTCTGATTTTGGATCTTCAGCCCAACAACAAATCATGCTTAGTGGCTGTACATTCATAACAAATTTTAGGCAAGTGGCATCCTTGGTATCCATATAAAATCATGTGGAGGCAATCATGTGTACCTTGCTTATACCAGTACTGCTGACATATTGAGTAGTGTCGTCATCATTATGAATAAGTTGAATGACATAGTTTAGAGCTTTCTCTCTTAACTTTCTACCAGGCCAGTGCATTAGCATAGGTTCAACAAACTTGTTGAGAGAAGCGAAAAATATATCTTTTATCAATGGATGGGGGTTGTACAAATCTTCCTGCATACAATAGAACAAAACTTCAGTCTTCTAATGACTTAATCAATCCTTCTTCTTCTTACTCATTCATCTTCATCATCTAAGTCTAAGAAATCATATTGAACATTATCATCAATAGCATCATCGAAAATAAAATCTGTCCTCATTGGTTGATAGATGTTGTTCATCAATATTCTCCACTATTTCGTTTTTTTTTGATTTATGTTTATTTAGTAACTTATAGTGTTAAAACTTTTTTTAAAAAAAAGACTCTATTTTAGCCCTGACCCATTCACCTAATCCGCCTTTGGCGCATTTCTTGCCTAGACGTTGCCTAGAGAAGATGCCTCGACAATCTTTGGATTAGGTGGTGAAACATCGCCTCTCGCCTCTTGGGCGGCGCCTTTAACAACACTGCGCATTTGTGTATGTGTGTATATATGTATGCATGATATATATATAGAGAAAGCTTTTGGCAGTAACCTCATGTAAAAACATTTCAAGGAGACCAATTTCACCAACCTTTGCACACTGATTACGAGCCATATCCCAACATATTTGGATATAGGGAAGAACATACAACTCCTTTCTCAACGACAAAATTGTTTCTGTGATTGGTCCCACAAACCTCCTCCCATACAGATATGACATGGGTAGAATAACCATTCGTGCAACAACTAAAAGTCGACCTGTAAGGCATCAAATTAAACTCAAAATTATAAACTTGAAAACTTGTGATATAAAATAATGAATTCACTTGAATGATCATATCACTAGGTCTTTGGGTATATGTTTTGCAAGTTATGAATGAAACATACATGTCTATATATATATATATATATATATATATATATATATATATATATATATAATCTCCATGGTTTATGTGAATTTAAGGAAATGAGAAAGATTAAGCCTGTGTTTGATTGAATTTTTTTTCCATGGAAAATATTTCCATCACAAATTTTCCAACAATTGTATGTTTGATAGCATATATTTTCCATGGAATTATTTTCCAAAAATCTATCATTTTCTGTATTTTTCTTCAAAATGGTGGAAAATAAAATTGGCCCAACCAATAGGAAAATATCAATTTCCATGAAAAACAACTATTTTCCGTGGAAAATAACGATAATCAAACACCAAATTAATTCCGTGGAATTTTTTTCATAAAAGTTTTTTCCTAGTAAAATAATCCCGTGGAATTAGTTTATTTTCTACATATTTTCCACATATTTTCCGTGGAACTAGTTTTTTCCTAAGGGAAAAATTAGTATATGGCATGTGGGAGAATAGCCAATCTAGGTCATAAGTATCTATACTAGAATTAATATATTTACAATGATGTACATAATGTGATATTATTATCCTCATATATTGATCTCCATGGTGGATGTTTGTACTTTCCAAGGATTTAAACTGGAGTAGGACATAATGCTGGCATGCCAAGCATTCTAGGTGAATGATCTTGTACTGTTATTATATGATATATAGTGATATAAAGATTATACGAATGATAAACGACTATGGAGAAAATAATTTTATTGATTATAAAAGTTGTTTTTAGTTACAAGTATAACTCTCAAACCTCAAAGTAAGTACAAGATACTTTAAGTAGAATATTAATATTTGAGAGAAGATTTTACAACAGGCTAATTTGCAACTATATATATATATATATATATATATATATATATATATATATATATATATATCGTGAACTGTCATTTATTGCAACTAAAAATCAGAAAAAAATTATTTGCAACTTGCTACCCTGAATTTTGTTTGTGCGGCTTAACATCTAAACCATTGCCTAATTACAAATAGGGTATGCCAAAATATGATTTTCCCCTACCATTGCAAACAAGGGTAAAGGGTGAAAGTGATATGCCTTACTAATGAATTTGAAAAGATGTTTCAGTTGTTAAAATATCACTTGATGTATCTTACATTATCGTTATTATTTAATGGCAAATATTTATCATGTTTAGTTCATTTGTAAAATTGTTTTGTTAATGTGATAAAGTCCAAAGTGTTATAGCAATGGTTTCATATTGTCGTGAGATGACTTGGATGTGATACAAAAGCTTTAATAAGCTTTACTCCAAAACATGTTTCTGATCTTAGGTACACAAAAAGGGATATTGGTGGAACCAGAAAGATCGGAACACTCTTTGCCAACTCATATGATGTGTATAACTAGTCTCATAAGTTATTGGTGTAGTGGACCATAGCAAGAGTGTAGGTGCTTTATTAGTTGAATGAGTTCATTGACCAACTTGAACAAGGAATCTCTAATGGATAAAGTATGCTAATGTCAAGAGAGAATCTTTCATGTCATACAAGTGGTCTTTGGACTTGAGGTTATTCCGGTACCTTACGAGTGTACTATGAGTATGTCCTGAAGCAAATCCAAGGGTTGCCTAAGGCCATATATTTGATATGGTGAATCACTTATGACGGTACATGACCAACAAAAATCTATCACTCAAAGCATATAATGTTGAGGAGAGTAGCATGTTATGTGGTCCAGCATATTATATAAGAAACTCCTTGCGCAAGGTGAGATGAAAGCAGAAAGAATTATGCTTGTCATATAAGTTGTTAACAAATAAGCTCGTGACACAGAGATACTATATGGATTTGACTAACGTTCCTCTGTTATGGGGCTAGTCGAGATGTAGTTTGCATAAATACAAAGTTGCACATTAAATAAGCGTGAATAGGTTATTGACTGGATGTGTGTTGGTATATTAGAATGTATTAAGGGTTTTTATATAAGATAGAGGGTTGTAAGACTATACATAGCCAAGAGATTATCAATAAACATATTCATTACTTCTAGTATTCTACATGGTATCAGAGCCCAAACCCTAGCCGCCATCCACTCCCAGCCGCGCCGCGAAGCCGCGACTCCCGCGGAGCCCGCAGGAGCCTTCTACCGCGGTTTACAGCATCCCGCAGGTCGTTTCGGACGTTGACATCGAAGGCCTAGATCCGATGGAGGAGAGACATGATCGGGTCTAGGAGAGGACGAAGAGGACGAACGTGAATCTTGGGACGGGTGTGAGGTGATCGGAGAAGAGGAGGATCGATGGAGGAGATCATCAAAAAGTTAGACTCTGCGGAGGTCGCAACGTTGATGAAGCTGATGAAACTGTCGGCTGGTGAGCGCACGACACGAACACCGGCGAAGTTGGAGCTTCCCTCCATCGATCTGAAGCTTGATAGACCGGCTACCTACCTGAGTTGGTCACGACGGGTGAGGAGAACACTCGCAGGGAAGAACCTGGAGGATTTCTTATCAGGCGAAAAGACAAAAGGATGAGGGCTCGGTAGGACACGACGAGTGGAAGTCAACTCATATGGTGATATACATTTGGCTCCTCAATTCTTTAGTCTAGTCGATCACCGCCACAGTGGATGGCCTTGAGATGGTGAAGGACGTGTGGAAGAAATCGAGGAGGACCTACGATGGTGTGGGAAATAACTTGAGAGTTTTTCAGATAAAGGAGGAGATCGACGACACCGTACAGGGGGAGAAGACGGTGCAGGAGTATGCCACGGAGTTGGAGCGTCTGTGGTTGGATTACGATCATTCCTCAGATCGGACGAGCTGCGAGGACCCGAAGTGTAAGGAGAGACAGGTATGTCTACATGAGAGGACGATGAAGTTTCTTAAGGGGCTGGCCGCAGTGTTTGCTCAGAGGACAGCACTACTTCTAGTCCAACCGAAGATCCCTACACTTGAGGAGGCTATCTCGGCCATGATCCAGGAGGAGACTCGCATCAAGCTGCAGGCAAAAACAGACGGTCCTCCTGAAGTGAAGTTAGCACTAGTGGTTGCCAATTCAGGCGGTACAGGACCTAAGGGAGAGCCCCGGTAGTGCTACAACTGCGGGGAGGTGGGTCATTTGAGATATGCTTGCACCAAACCACCCAAGGAGGAGATTTAGGTGGTGGACGTGGACAGCTTGGAGGACATAGCCGTGGGCGTAGGCGTCGATAGGGTAATCGAGGAGGTAATCGGGCGAAACTACTGGTAGCAGAAGGCGAGGAGGGAGCTGATGGTGCCCATACTGAGGAGGATCAGGCACTGTTGGGCATGCTGGAGCTACTCAGGAGGAAGCAGAGAGCGTCACGCGATGAAGACAGGGAGAGTGGGACCGAGGAGGTGTTACCTCATTCTTCGCTATAGACAATGCTGTCATGTATGTCCATCCATCGGAAGGTACTGAGACTCACTCGCCCTTGCATTTATGTCTTCCCTTAGATCGTCGGACTGGATTGTCGATTCGGGTGCATCTCGACACGTGATAGAGAATGCTAGTGAGTTCTCTTCCTACACTCACCTAGCATCGGCGGACAGCATTCAAACAGCCGATGGCACTTTCCAGCCAGTGGTCGGTAAGGTATTGTCGATTGTACAGGTTAAGTAAAATTATCCAATATTTTGTATGCTTTTTCTAGTCAGTCTTTTGTCCATTCGTTCTATAATCCTCTAACTAAAATGCATTGTCTCTTTTGATATTCCTAAGGTGATGTTCCAGGAGAAGGAGACAGGACAAAGACTTGGGACTGGCACTTGGCATGATGGACTGTGGTACCTGGATCGGGAAGAGTTGGATTCGACATTGGTGTATGTGACAGAAAGGACAGGAATGGGAGGACCGAAGATAGTGCCGAGGATACAATGATACTCTACCACAGGCGGTTGGGGCACTCCTCTTTTGGTATTTGAGTATGTTGTATCCATCTATTTATGAGAAAGCAAATAAGGAGAAACTAGTATGTAATGCATGTGATTTAGACAAACTTACTAAGAGCTCATATGTTAGTGCGGGCCATAGGAGCTCTTCTGTTTTTGATATTATACATTCTGATGTTTGGGGGACGTGCGCCACAGCTACTATGAATGATTATAAGTATTTCGTTTTTTTATTGATTGTTCCTCTCGTGTCACATGGCTGTATTTGATGAAGAATAAGAGTGATGTTTTTGCCTGTTTTTGAAATTTTCATAAACATGTCCAGACTCAGTACAGAGCAGTGGAGAAGGTACTGAGGTCTGACAATGGGGCAGAATATATCAACAAAGCACTTGAGGAATACATGTCAGCCTACGGGATACAGTATTAGACCACATGTGCATACACACCAGCACATAATGGAGTGGCAGAAAGGAAGAACATATACCTTCTAGAGGTAGCAAGGAGCATGATGATCGCCACGAATGTCCCACAGAGTCTGTGGGGACATGCAGTGTTGACAGCAGCTCAACTGATCAACACGATGCCCTCAAAAGTACTGGAATGGAAGTCTTCATGTGAGATATTGCAAGAAAATAATAGTGGGATACTCATGTTGAAGGTGTTTGGCTGCGTATGTTTTGTGAACAACAGACCGTCTGTTGGAAAACTTGACCCGAGAGCAGTCAAGTGTCTTCGTAGGCTATTCGGTGACTCAGAAGGGGCACATGTGCTGGAGCCCAGTAGAAAAGAAGAGGTTTGTGAACATGGATGTTCACTTTAGGGAGCATGAGCTATACTACCGTCAGGAGGGAACCTCATCCATAGACAACTCACCTGATACTGAGAGTATAAGGCAAGAGAGGAAGATTGGTGAGAGTGTGGTGACCGATTTAGGAGTATGGCATGGAGGAACGGTTGAGGAGGAGCAGGAGAGTGAAGAGAAACAGGGGGAGAAGATGAGAGGTGTTAGGCCCACGGCTCAGGAAAAGTTACTTACCTACAGCAGGAAAAGCAAGCAAACTGCAGGACCAGTACCTATAGTGCCAGTGCCAAGTCCCTTGTCTGCGTCCGTCTCGACTGCTGAGACACCTACACCACCACCACCAGATTCTCCTTCGGTGATATCATTCTTCCCACTTCTCCCACACCATTATCAGTACGGAGGACCACTCGCAGCAATGCGAAAAATCCTCCTGATAGATATGGTTGGGGCCTTGCTCAATTTGTTTCATATGATAACATCTCTTCTTCTCATTGAGCATTCATTGCATCTTTGGATAGTATTACTGTACCTAACAATTGGCAGGTTACCAAGAACAATCCAAAGTGGAAAGCGGCGATACACGAGGAGTTAGGGCCTCTTGAGAAGAACCACACTTGGGAACTGGTAAAACTGCCAAAGGGGAAGAGGACAGTCGGATGCAAGTGGATCTTTACTGTGAAGCAGAACCCAGATGGACAGGTTGAGCGCTACAAGGCTCGACTGGTGGCAAAAGGATACTGTCAGATGTACAGCATTGACTACGACGAGACCTTTGCATCAGTGGCGAAGATGAGCACTGTCAGGATCCTGATTTATGTGGCAGTGAATAGTGGATGGAATCGACACCAACTGGATGTGAAGAATGTGTTTCTTCATAGGGATCTAGTGGAGGAGGTGTACATGGAGATACCACCAGAATTTTGCACCAGTGGACAAGGTCTGCAGGTTGAAAAAGTCCCTCTATGGACTGAAGCAGTCTCCTCGAACGTGGTTTGACAGATTCAGGAGGACGATGATAGGGATGGAATATCGGCAGGTCAATGCCGATCATACTGTGTTCTTCTGACGGAATGGAGGCCACATCACCATGCTTGCGGTGTATGTGGACGATATGATTATCACAGGAGATGATGAGCAGGAGATTACCCAACTTAAGGGGAGAAGGCGTTCGAGGTGAAGGACCTTGGCCATCTTCTCTACTTTCTTGGGATTGAGATTGCTCGAGAAGTAGAGGGTATTGTTCTTTCTTAGAGGAAGTATGCGTTGGACCTTCTCACAGAGACAGGGATGTTGGGATGCAAACCTGCAGCGACGTCGATTAATCAGAGTTTCAAGCTGGGTGTTGAGGCTGGAGAACCAGTTGACCAGGACAGATACCAGAGACTGGTGGACAAGTTGATTTATTTGAGCCACACATGTCCTGATATCTGCTTTGTAGTGAGTATGGTGAGCCGCTACATGCATGACCCAAGGAAGGGTCATATGGATGCAGTGTACCAAATTCTGAGATACTTGAAGGGTGCCCCCGGAAAGGTACTGATATTCAGGAAGAATAATCAAGTGAGCATCGAGGGCTACTATGACTCTGACTGGGTTAGCTGTGCTAATGACAAGAGGTCTACCTCGGGCTGCCGCATATTTGTAGGAGGCAATTTGGTCTCTTGGAGGAGTAAGAAGCAGTCAGTAGTGGCCAGATCGACAACTGAAGCGGAGTACAGAGCTATAGCCTTCAGAGTTGTAGAGCTGCTATGGTTGGAGAGTATGCTAGTGGAGCTGAAACTGGATCAAGGAGCCAAGATGAAGCTGTGGTGTGACAACCAGTCAACCATCAGTATCGCCAACAATCCAATGCTGCATGACAGGACCAAACACATCGAGATCGATAGGTTATTCATCAAGGAGAAGTTGGACAATGGACTATTGGAGCTAGGCCATGTCCCAACCAAGAATCAGGTAGCAACCAAGAATCAGGTAGCAGGCAGTCTGACCAAGGGACTTAGGCTCTGGAGATATGATTAGAGGATGTAACAAGATGGGCTTAGTGAATATCTTTCGCCCATCTTTAGGAGGAGCGTTGGTATATTAAAATGTATTAAGTGATTTTATGTAAGATAGAGGGTTGTAAGGCAATAAACATATTCATTACTCCTAATATTCTACATATTGTAACACTAGATGGGAGCCATGACACACTCCTAGGTGTCAATCGTAGTTAGAAAGTTAATGTCTCACATGAAGGAATTCTTGGAAAGGGCATTTGGAAGATCCAACCAAAAATCTGGTAAGATATCTGAACGAATTTTTGTTACTGATAATTAGTATGAGATTGACTATGATCCATGTGACCATTGTGATATTGAGCCTAATGTGACACACACTAAGATCATAGTTTGCAGTATAGGTCGATACCGATACAGTTTGATAGATTTTATCGCCTATGCCACATGTGTACGTCCAAATGATGGTGGATTTGCAATTATGGCATCTACCTTGATGGGAATATCCAACCATATATGGGTCCTTGCAGGCTGGAAGCAAAGAATATGATTTCCTTTACTTGTTTTCGGTGAACAGGTATCTTGGTAGGTGCAGAAGGTAAGAACCCCTTATTCTCGACCATGTGCTCAGCTAGGGGTGAGCATTATTCGGTTTTGAACCGAAAACCGAACCGAACCGAACCAAATAAGAGATTCGGTTCGATTTTTAAAAAAAATCGGTTCGGTTTCGGTTTTGAAAATACTAAATTTTCTTATTCGGTTTCGGTTTCGGTCCAAAACCGAAAACCGAATAAGAAAATTTAGTTTATATATATATATATAATATATATAGTATTAATTATAGGTATATACTAAATATATATAGGTAATATACCTATATAATACCTATATATATATATATATATATATATATATATATATATTAACAAAAAACACAAATAAATCCAAAAACCGAATAAACCGAAAACCGAACCGATTTAATTCGGTTCGGTTCGGTTATTGACCAATTCGGTTCGGTTTCGGTTTTGCTTATTCGGTTTCGGTCTAATTCGGTTTTCGGTTATTCGGTTCGGTTGGAACCGAATAAACCGAATACTCACCCCTATGCTCAGCAATAATTTTTGGCTTCCTCCTAAGAACGTAGGAAGATCGGTTTTAGTCTTGTATTCTGGAATTGAACCGTAATGAGTGACAAACTTTGTTAAAGGTTCTTGTTGTCTTCAAAAATTTTTATAATAGCCTCTTCTAAATCGCCATCCCCCAAAATATCTTCTTCGAGAGTGATAGATTTTGTAGTAAAATTTCATTATTAACAACTCGGGAAGTAATCAATTTTGCGGCGTGTTAGAGTTATTGAGTTATTATTGTTATTTATCTTATGAAGGTACTGAAGTAATTTTGGGTTTATTCATTTTCAATATAAATACATATAAGATGCAACCTAGGATTTTATGTCCTTGCACCATCTTTTCTCATATTCTCTCGTCTCCACTTTTTCTCTCTCCTCTCCAAATTTCACTTGGTATCAAAGCTTTTTTTTGGTTGTTTGTCGTCTGTTTTTCATGATTCGTTCGTTGTTTGTGGTCGTTTGTGGTTGTTTATGAGATCTAGGATTTCTATAGATCTAGGGTTCCAGAGATCTCTTTTTTTGTTGCATCTGCAAGTATGGTGGGGATTGAATCTTCTGGCAAGGTTAATAGTAATGGTGTTGGTAGCAGGGTGGTTCGCCTTTTATTGTTATTCATAATGATGAATTGAAAAAATTGATTATTGCGGTGAAACTCAATGGTGCAAACTACTTTGCCTAGTCCAAGTTTATCAAATAGTATTGAGGGCAAGAAGAAGTTAAACTTTCTTACGGAAGAACCCCCACCTGAAACGTTTGTTGAGCATGAGGATTGGATGAGTGTTGATGCATATGTTATGTCGTGGTTGTGGCATAGTATGGAGCCGCACATCGCCTCTAATGTTCAGTGGCGTGAATCCTCCAAACAGATTTGGACATCTCTAGATGAATCGTACTAGCAGAAGCGGAATGTGGCTCGTATTTATGAATTGTACGAGCTATTGTTTAATACAAAGCAAAATGGGAAGCATGTACATGAATACCTGGCTTCAAAGAAGGTTTTATGGGAGGAACTGTTACAATATCATCTTGTTACTACTGATTTGAAGGAAGCTCAACGACAGAAATAAGAGCTTCATGTTTCACTTATCCTTGCCGGCTTGGATTCTGCACTCGAACCTTATAAGACTCAGATCCTTGCTGGAGAGCAGTTACACTGGCAGATACTTTCTCTCGTCTCAATCGTTCCTTTCTAGGACAGAATTCTATGATGGCGAATAATAACTCTTATGCCCTAGTTACTAGTGTTGGTGGTCGTGATGATAGAGATGGTGGTCGTATTTTTGGTCGTCGTCGTGGTAGTAGTGGTGGCCGTGGTCAATTACGAAAGTGTAATTATTATGGGATGCTCGGTCACATCGAAGAAAACTATTGAGACAAGTGGGGTAAACCAGAATATGCACACAAGTGCATGATAAAAATATACAGTCCAGGTCATGACTTCTGCTCCTAGAGATGATATCTTCCGGTTTCAATCCGACTCCCACGGTTGATACCTCATCTCCATTGGAATAGGTCCTCCAGAAATTGAACGCGCTTGCTAGTACCACCTCTCAACCTACTGGAATCATGGCACATATAGGTAATCATGCTTTTGTGGCAACTCGGTCACCATCCACCTCTTAGGTCATCAACTCAGAAGCAAGTTCTCACATGTATGATATAAATTATCTTTCATAATTGTAGTTCTATGAAACATAATATTATCTTGGTTGATGGGTCTACTCGTCATGTGCTTGAAAAATGTGTCATTCATCCTACTCAATCATTGTCATTATTTGATTCATTATTTTAGAAGCATGAAAATAGCCCGAACTCAATCAAGCCCAAACCACATCAGACACGGAGCACCTAGGTGCAGAGACCTTCAGTGGGATGCCAAGTCCCAGCAGCACAGTGCCCCAAAGTACGTTGCCTTTGTAGAACCAAAGACAGCCAGTCTACTCCATGCGACCAAGATCCATGCGACCAGGTCACATGCGGCCCAGACACCATGCGGCTTTCCTTCCAAAAAGCTTCTATGCAGCCAAGGACGCAGACGGCTCAGGCAGCTTGACAAATCCTTCACACCAAGACAAACGGCACACGCCCTTGGCTGGGTCACCCAAGTCATCAATACAACTGGTTCGCGCCCCGAACCGGATCACCTCAAATCCCGTTGGTAACGACTGAAAGGATCAACACCACGTTTATGGTGTGTGCACCATAACCGTCCTATTCAAACAAGAGATTCCCTCCAAATCACGGCCAGCGCCACGCATCAACCAAAGATCGTGACACCTGATTTAAGTCTTCCGTTTATGGCGTGCGCGTTACATAACCGCACCTTTCAAACGACATATTGTCCTAAACACTCGTACGTGCTATGTCACATGTGATCTAGCCGTGCGGATGAACAGTGATAACTACCGACAATTACACTCGAGAATCCTTAAAGTCCTTCCCCAGAGCTCCTGCAGAGCAAAGGATGCCAATCAACGCCCAGCTTGTGCCAACCCAGATGGTGTCCTCCACGCAAGAGATTCTCCCCCATCATTACCTCCTTCATGGCTTGTCCGCTAAAGACAACTATAAAAGGAGGTGCACAACATCAACTCCAAGAAACAAGGGAGGGAGAAGACCAAACCAGAGCGAGAGAAAGCAGAGAGAAGAGAGTACACAGGAGAGAGTCATAGAGAAGGTTTCAATAAGCTGCTAAGTATAAGTTCGTCAACGGAGTAAAGGGATCATTGCAGTACCCGATCTCCATCGTCACACTTCCCCAAAATCTATATTTGTACTAGCAAATCCTTATTGTTAGGGCTTTATTGTACTGGTTAAGTCGCAATCTATAAAGGAAAGGAGTTTTATCTCAACCTATCTCTTCTTCCCTTATCATCGAAGATTTCACGATGGCGAACAATTATATGTGCCTAATTTTCTTTTTAATTTGCTATCTGTGAGACAGTTAACCAAATCTCTTCAATGTTCTGCAACATTTTCTTCCAATTCTTGTATTTTTAAGGACCTCGGGACGAAGAAGATTGGTTCGGGACATGAAAGAGATGACTCTGTTACTTGGACCTACCTGGAAAGGCTTTCACTTATGTTTCTACTTCTCCGTTGTAGTGGCATTATCGTTGGGTCATCCGTCTTTTGACTAAGTTGTGTCAAGTTGTTCCTATTTTGAGTCATGTTTCTGTTCTTGAATGTGAGGCTTGTCAGTTAGACAAGCATCACCGTAATTCTTTTCCTCATCTTGTTGAGAGTCGTCAGTCGCAGTCTTTTGAATTGTTCATTCTGATATTTGGGGTCTGTTTAGAGTCAAAAGTCTGAAAGGCTTTCAGTATTTTATTATTTTGTTATTTTTGTTGATGATTATTCCAGAATGACTTGGTATTATTTAATAAAAAAAAATCAGAGTTTCTAAATGTGTTATCTACCTTTTATAATGAAGTCTGTTCAGTTTGATAAACGCATCAAAATTTTGCGTTCTGATAATACTTTGGAGTATATTCAATCTTTTGTCAACACTTTCTGTGTTGATCGTAGCATTCATCAAACCAGTTGTATCCACACCTCTCAGCAAAATGGTATAGCCGAACGTAAAAATTGACACATTTTAGATGTGGCTCGAACTCTAATATTCAATATGCATGTCCCTAAACAGTATTGGTCAGATATCGTTCTTACTGTATGTTATCTAATTAATTGTATAACATCATCTGTATTAAATAATCAAGTTCCATTCTCCATGTTACATACATATGTCACTCCTTTTTCCTTACCGCCTCGAGTGTTTGGGTGTGTTGCTTTTGTTCACAACTTGGAACCTAATCGAGACAAGTTGGTTCCTCGATCTTTGAAGTATGTCTTTCTTGGTTATCCTCATACTCAAAAAGGTTATCGTTGTTACAGTTTACAGTCACGCAAGTATTATGTCAGTGTAGGTGTTATCTTCTTTGAGTCTAGCCTTTTCTTTTCTCCAGGAGACCGTTGTATTCCATTTTCAACATATTTGTATCTTTCATACCACTTCTGGTCATTCCTGAGTCACTTTATGTCTCCATTCCTCCTTTACAGGTTTATCAGAGACCCAAGGAAATGTCAGTGGTTCTACAGAATTCAGCCCTCAACCAATCAGCTTCTGCATCTACGATTTCCTCCCACAGATCCAGATGATATTCTTATTGCTCTCAGAAAAAGTAAACGCCTTTATACCATAAAGAACAAGCATCCCATCTCTAATTTGTTTCCTTACATCGTAGTTCTTCATCTTTTTAAGCATTTGTTGTTTCATTGTCTTCAATGTCCATACCCAATTTTTATAAGCAGGCTATGTCATCTTCTAGTTGAAAAATTGCAATGGATGAGAAGATGTGTGCTTTACATCAAAATCAGACTTGGTAGCTTAATTACTTCGTGTTGGAAAACAGATAATGGGTTGTAGATAGGTGTACACTGTTAAGTATCATCTAGATGGTTCAGTTGAGCACCTGAAGGCACGGTTGGTTGCAAAACGGTATACTCAAACATATTGTGTGGATTATCTGGAGACTCTCCAGTGGCTCGATTGAGTTCAGTTTGGATTCTTATCTCTGTGTTGGTTAAACGTCAATGGTATATATCAGCTGGACACAAGGAATTTTTCTTGTATGGTGACTTACAGGAAGAGGTCTATACGGATCAACCACCGGATTATGTTGTGGCTGGAAGTGGAAAACTCGTATGTCGATTGAATAAAAGACTATATGGACAGAAACAGTCACCTCGAGCTTGGTTTGACAAGTTCAGTTCGGTTCTCATTCAATATGGGTTTTGGCACACCACATCAGATCATTCAGTATTTTGTCATTCTTCCTCAACAGGTATTATCGTGTTGATGATATCATTATATCTGGAAGTGATCAAGCTGAATTGTAGACTTAAAGACCTACCTTAGTCGTCAATTTTATACTAAAGATTTGGGTCTTCTTCGATATTTTCATGAAATCGAGGTTACTCAATCTAAGAAGGGTGTATATATGTCGCAGCGTAAGTATGTTCTAGACTTGCTCTCAGGGACTGGGATGTTGGAGTCTCAGCCAGTTGAGACTCCTATGGATTATCATGACAAGCTTGATGCTGACATGGGAGAGTTATATGAGGATGGACATTATAGACGGCTGGTTGGAAAACTTATATAACTTACTGTTACACGACCAGGCACCACCTATGCAGTTGAAGTAGTTAGTAAATTTACGCATGTCTCTCGGCAACCACATTGGGAGGTTATCACTCGCATTCTACGATACTTGAAGGGTACACCTGGAAAGGGTTTGTTATACAAACCTTCGCAGTTCCTTACAATAATATTGTTCAGTGATGTTGATTGGGCAAGCAGTCGCAGTAATAAGTCTACTTTGTCACGCCCCGGATCTGTAGGACCGATCGTCCTCACTAAGGCGTGATGCCGTATGAGCCTAGGTTGCGCTCACGCAAGGCGGGTTCCATAACGGCCGATTACAGGCTAAACGACGGGGCCGTCGCACAAAAGTTCCAAGCAGAAACATTGATTATTACCAGCGAAAACTTGAAACGAAACACAAGTCGTGCAAATAGCTCTTTATTGATATTGAAACAAAGATTACATAGGTGGACACGAGGCCAAGATTACAATCACTCATGCTCACTCTTCTCACAATATAAGTCACTCCGCTCTCTCTCATCTCTCAATACAATTTGATAAGCTAGCGGATGCTTCAGATAGGCGATGTCCATACAGTATGTCCCGTATAAGTTCAGACTCCATGCGGCCGCGCATTTCAAAATGCCAAGGAACTCCATGCCTCGACGCATCCAAGCGAGCTCCGTGCCAACGAACTTCTACATGTTCCTGCACATGAAAACTGTGTGGGTGTCAGTACTCAACTGTACTGGTAGAGTGAGCTCCTCGCCTACCCATACAAAACCAACACGTTCATTTACTTTGTGCTACATAATCCCTTATGATTGTCTTTCTATTCTTGCCTTAGATTCAATTTTAGGACATAGACTCTCGGCCTATTTTGTGTCTCTAAACCATTCTCGTGCTTGCAACGTCAACTTATCGAGTCGTGTTCGTCTTCCGGCCCATACTCAGAGACGCAACTACACGATAGTATCCAATTTCCATGTGACCGTGCTACAAGTTCATTGTGCTAACATCGTGGTCGTATCATAAACTCTATTCATATGTCCATATTGAGGCTGTGCCTCGCAACTCAGTATGACTTAACCATATTGCCGTCTCGCGGCCTTTGCTGCTTAATCATCAACTGACTAAATCAACGATTTGTAAACTAAGTGTCACTTAACCAACTTTGTCTTACGGCCTTCCTGACTTAAACTCGAAACGACTCGAATCCAACTTATGCAACTCTATGCCAACAACTTGATACTCGACGCCACATCTCGTGCCGAAGCACGATGTCTTCGTTGCAGCCAAATCTTAGGCCCAAATATTGTGTTCCAAATCGTGCACACATTCAACTCGACTCATTAATAACGTGCACATAATACTCGACTCAATCCAAAGACATGCACGCGGATCGCCGCTATATGCCGACTCATCTATATGAAAGGTCACTAGCACCACAAGCTATCCTGGACTTATAGCTTTGCTAGTCGGGGCCCTTTCAACGCAAGTAGCGAGCCCCATTGAAAGTCTTCGTCTAACCCGTGTTATCATCCAGCACAGCTATACCGTGTTTTCTCCTAGGCCGAAACGGTCCCGTAGCCCAGGGATGCCGCTCAAAGAAACTTTTACCTTGTCGACAAGTTGTCCAATGACCATGCAAGACTCGACTCGAACTAACGTCTTACACAGTCATTCTTCTTCTAGCATTACCATCTTTTCAGGACCATGTTCAAGACTTCTAATATTTGAGACCGCCTCGACGACCTATGGTCGCGAGTATTCTTCCATATTGCCCTATCATTTTACTCAACTCAGGAACGACTATTTGATAGCCCATTTTTCCAAACTCCATTTGAATCAACCATAGCTCGTGCCTTAAAACACTAAGTCCGTGACATCGTACCTTAAACTAACTTGTGTTCTGTGCGACACTACCGCCCAAGACATACTTTATATGACGGACCTTGAGATTGTAGGACTATGTGGTTATGACAACCGTAAAAAACATGGGACAGTGCTTGCTATGACTTCGATAGCCTAACATAACTTTGCCTAACTTAATCGTGCAACAACTTGACAAGCAAAGGCTACGTCAAACCTTGCATCGTGAGAACGTGTCGTGCACGCGTTCGACTTTGAACAACCAAATTATTTGGGTGCCTAGACTTATGCCACAAGCCGTGCGATGCAACTTAACCCGTGGGACGAGCAAAGGACTATGCCAAGCCTTGGACGATGGAACCGTGCATGCTTTATCAAGCATTTATGCAGGCGACGCCTATGACTTAGGCTAATTCATAGCTTTGTGGCGAAGACCAACTTTTCTTCTCCCAAGCCACGGGACGAAGGACCGAGTGTCATTTGAAAGTCATCGTGCAACACTTCTAAGCCGACGTGGGACCTTTTTCCATGTTCTAACTCAGTTTGACCCAAATTGGATTATTCCCTTAGCTATGTGGATTAGTCTCTTTTATTATCAAGCCTACTCGTGCATTTGAAAACTTTCATTTTATTAGTGCGAAGGCCAAGCTGAGACAAGTTCACCGAAGCCACCCACCTGAGCGAGGAGTCGTCTCGACCGAGCGGGTCTTCGAGCAGCCGTTGCATGGCTAAGTTCGAATGCCGTTGGCGTTTTGATTCCTCCGATTGAGCTAAGCGGGATGGGACATTACATACTTATGGCTATTGTACATTTGTGGGTGGCAATCTTGTCATATGGTGTGGTAAGAAACAGAATGTTGTGGCTCGTTCTAGTGCAGAGACCAAGTATCCATGCGATGGCTCATACAACTTCTAAGATAATATGGGTGCAGTCTCTTCTTCATGAAATAGGAATTATGGTTCATATTCCTATGGAGATGTATTGTGATAATCAATTGGCAATGTTTATCGCAAGTAGTCCAGTGTTTCGTGAGCGCACTAAGCATATCGAGATGGATTGTCGTTTTGTTTGTGATTTGTTGCTGAAGAAACAGATTGTCACTCATTATGCTCGCCCTAAGGATCAATTGGTTGATATCCTCACCAAACCACTTTTTCTGATTTATGTAGCAAGTTGGGCATGTCTCATCTATATGCTCCAGCTTGAGGGAGGGTGTTAGAGTTATTGAGTTATTATTGTTATTTATCTTATGAGGGTACTGAAGTAATTTTTGGTATATTCATTGTTAATAGAAATACATATGAGATGCAATCTAAGGTTTTATGCCA
Source organism: Iris pallida (assembly GCA_029216955.1). NCBI lineage: Eukaryota > Viridiplantae > Streptophyta > Magnoliopsida > Asparagales > Iridaceae > Iris > Iris pallida. The sequence continues at coordinate 15,381,738 of JANAVB010042020.1, forward strand.
ATGTACTCGCTTTTCTCATATTCTCTTTTCTCCTCTTTTTCTCTCTCTCTCTCCTCCCCAAACTTCACTCGACGAAACGAAAGCATAGGTGACTTTTGGATCGGTGAGATTAATGAACTTGGGAGGGTCATTGTTTTTGTTTGGATCATCTCTTGCTAAAAGAAGCTTCGATGAATTGTTGTTAAAGATTCACACCTTGGAACGACCGCATCTTCTTTAGCTCTTGTATACTTGTGTTTAGCTCACTGTATTGTGTATCATGCTTTCTAGAATTTTCTCAAGCTTCAAAGAAAATGTTCTCTCTAGTTCATCTTGAACTTCTTGAATCAAAGGATCAATGGGAAACGATAGATTAGAATCGTTTGCTATGATACCGCTTGAGGTATTCTAAATCAAAGTAGAACGAAAAAGATGCGGAGATCCTTGATTAGAACAAGAAAAGAAGAGAATGTGTAACAAGAAGAAGAATTAATTCAGAGAAAGGGAAAAGAGAAGTTTAAGAGTTCTAAGATGAATTGTATTGAAAAATAATAATTATATGATTCTTACGAATGGGTCGACCTCTTATTTATAGAGGTGGAGGAATCTAAAATAGGAGTTTCTTACTAAAGGAGTTACCATAGAAATAAGAATCTTACTAAAAATACAACTACTAAATAGGACTCCTACTAAAAATAGAATTACTAAATAGGTGTGCTACTAAAAATAGAATTACTAATAGGAGCCCTACTAAAAATAGAATAACCATAGGAGTCCTACTCAAAATAGAATCAGCACTTCAATAGAAAGTTCTCATTAAATACAAAATGATTTGGTTACTTCTCTTCTTCGATGTCCTACATCATTTCTTTACCAACATATACACAACTCACAAACCTGGATGAAGCGGAAGAAAATAGGGGAGGAGCCACATCTCTGGGGGCAGTGGGTTGATACCACTCCACTCGTAAGCACCAAGTACCTGCAAACATCATAGTTAGAGCTTATTTCAAAGTAGTTGTATGTCTTCTAATTATATCCATGGAAACCTATAACCCTATAACACAACCTATTATTTTAGAACTATAGGTTCCAGAAGTAAACCCGGAATCCTTAATGGGTACATTGGGTTTGGATATGGCAATAACCAAACATAAAACCCGATAAGTAACAAATAAAAATTTACCACATATGCTTACTGAAAAAGTTCAAATATTTTATGAAATTTAAGATAAGCAAGACTCAACAATACATCGTAATTATATATCACAAGAGAAATCTAAAATATTGTTGAAGAATAAAAAATATTAAATAATTTCAAGGAAATGATAGTGAGTATCTTAAATCTAAACGTGTAGGGGGGCTTTTTCCCACGTTTTAGTCTCAAAAAAGAAGCGAGTGTATGTATTAAAAAGGTATACATAACTACATTATATAAGCCAAAGGACAGGAATTTGATAAGAACCCGAATAGCTTATAGGGTTCAGTACCGATATCCAATAAACCCAACTCCAACCCAACCTGTTGATAGCCCTAATTTTATTATATTCCATTTTATTTGGAAATATAAAATTTAAAAAAAAAACTAGGTTATGGTACATCACCGCGAGCCAAAATTTTCCCCATACTGGCATAGCAATTGCTCCACCATGATCTATGATCCACTTTCGACCTTTCTCTATTGCACCATCTCCTCCATCAACTCCTTCACCAAGCAACCTCAAAGTGGCATATTGCAAGACTGAACCAAACATGGTGCTAGGACCCTCGATATGCAAGGGCCAACCACCGTCTTCATTCTGCAATATATCATGTGAACATCAAATATTAGATAGCTTCTAATTTGAACAAATCGAGAAATCACAGGGTGAAATTATATGAACCTGATGGTTATAGACATAACGACAAATCTCCCGTTTATGTTCTCCCGATAGAACAATATCCAATACTCCAGTAACATATAATGCGATAACCTGTGCATAGATTGAAATATAGAACATTAACACAACTATAAAACCAAGAACAAAATGTAAAATTTGCAATTTGTTGCTTTCATGTTCCATGGGCCAATTAATTCAAGGATCAAAATTAGGATAATATGATAGGAACTTTCTGAAAGCATCATCCATAGAAACGTGTGTGATCAATTGATTATTGCTCAAAGACAATGGGGAAGAGAGAGACATGAAGATTATAAGTTCAAGTAGGCAAGTAGGGAGGGTAACAAACCTTACTTGAGCATAGACTTACTCAAGGGCAGATCCAGGATTTGAAATTGGGATGGGCTACAATTTGACCTATATTAAGGTGGCCCCATGTCTGCACCCCCCCCCCCCCCCCCCCCCCCACCACCACCACCACCACCACACCCACCCTTCCGTCGTTGGACTTTGGTCATTGGGGGTATATATAATCTCCCAACATAGTTGGAAGGAATAATCCGCTTCCCAGTGGGATCGAACCCACCCATCCAAGATGCATTATGCCTCCACCTCCTAGCCACTAGAGCTAGGAGGCTTTGACACACACACATTTATTATTATTATTATTATTATTTTTTTTTTTTTTTTTTATTTTTTTTGAAATGGTAATTGTATAGATAAAGAAAACGATTACAAGGGAGTGCTAGGACTCAACTGCCTAGCACTCTAACAACTCAAACGCAACCTCGGTTCTAAAAGCGGCCGCCTAGGCGCTAGGCGCCGGGTGTCCGTCCGATGCCCGCTTAAGTGCTCGCCTAGTCCCCCTGACGCTCGACTATGCATGTATTACGGTTTTATGGATTTTTTTTTGCAACTTTTAGTAGTTTTTTTTTTGATTATTTTTATTTTTTTGAACCACCTAGGCGGGTTAGGCGTTAGGCGGAAGGTGCCCGTCCGACTAGCGCCTAGCGCTTTCCACAACTTTGAACGCAGCATATATATATATAGTCCCTACAACACAAAGTTGGCCTATAAGAACCTGTTATTCTGTCATTTTGTAACCCGAGCACGCTTGGCCTTCTGCCCGTACACAATCGCGGCAAACTATCATCCTTGTGTTGCATAAGCCGCAATCATTTCTCATTTTCCTTGGTTGCAGATCACCATCAAAACGACCTCCTACTGAGGCATCCGATACATCTACTTTGTCACCAGACTCCTCAGTTACATTGTCCGCATGATTCCAAATTTGAGCACCAGGTTGTCCGCCAGCCTTTGAGGGGAGCTCCTCCCTCTCCCGAAGTCCAACTCCTTGAGGATCTTGCCAACCTTCATGTCCAGAAATAACGACTCCCTCAGTCGTAGACAAGAGTTACTTTTATCTCCCTAGCAGTCTGGTTAGCGGCTAGTCCAACCAGAAGTGAATCATCCCCTTGATGATCATTGCTTAAATTGCAAAAAATGCATGCTCCAGTCTCTTCTCGGCTCTGGCTGTCAACACTGGGCAAGAGGTACGACTGAGCTTCCACTCTATCAGCAACTGGATCCATCCCTAGGAGAGGGGTAGAATGGATCTCCATAGGCTCTCTCAGGATCTCCATAACCTCCTCCATAAGCACTTCTGCGAACGGGTCAGGATAACCTGTCTCCGTGTGACCAATACATCGACAGGTACTACACACCGGCGGGAGCCATTCGTAGGTAACAGGCTGGTCAAACTTACTACCACCTGAAAGCTGCACCGGGACTACTGCAAGGAGATATCTACAAGCAGTGATCTCCACGAAGACTCTAGCAAACGCAAGCCTCTATCGAAGCATCGTAACTGAGTTCATCCACAACGGAATACCAACCACGCTAGCCAATTTACGGAGGGCAGGTTCATTCCAGAGCTTCAGGGGCAGGTTTAGGACTTAAACTCGTATAGGTTGTCAAGTTCCGATTTTGTAGAGCCAAAAGTTGCCACTGGATGTGATGTCGTACAAGTCTAAATTGTACTTGTACAAGGAAAGAACAAATACGAACGATAAAATATCTCAGAAACAAAGTCGTTGCAGCGGAAATAAGAATAAAATTGATAGACAAAAAATACATGAAAATGATTCTCTTTATTGAAAATTTGTAGCGGAACTACAACGACACTTAGGCCAAAAGAACAATTCAACTACAAACAATGGATCTGAAAGATGTTACATGGCGTACAACTCGAAATGCAAGAGAATACATTATGCCCTTTATTAACAAAAGATAACATCTTTCGGCCGTTCCAAGTTGCCAAACGAGCTCCAATGCCTCAGAACGTCCAAACAACTCCCTGCACCTGTGGAGAAAGGGATCAGCACATTGTGAAATGCACTGGTGGACGGTCTCAACCCAACTCATCTAAACCAACATTATAATCATGTGAGAACATGCAAAATTACTGTATTGGTCTATGAGTCGGGTGAGACCGCTCACCAGTGCATTTTCCAATGTGCTGACCCCCTTCTCCACGAGTACGAGAAGTCGCTTGGACGTTCTGAGGCTTGGAGCCTTGTTCATTCGAATAAGATACATTATTTGTAGTCGGGTTATTCTTTTGGCCTAAGAGCAATTGTAATTCTATTACAAATTTTCAATAAAGAGAATTGTTTTCATATATCTTTTGTCTATCAATTTTATGCTCTTGCCTTGTACAAGTACAGTTTAGACTCGTAGGACATCACGTCCAGTGACAATTTTTGGTTCTACGGAACCGGGACGTGACATAGGCCATGTCGCGAGAAGATCTCGCTCCAATGAGATCGACGAATCCAAGCTCTTCAGGATGACCAGTCCATCGTCGAACATCTATTGTCTAGGCAGCCTCAAGCTCCGCTTCTACGAGAACCCGGATGAAGAAAGAACAATTTTTCCCGATACTTCTACACTACCCGATGGCTTCAAAACTCTATGCACAAATGCGGACACGACAAGATACGAAGGTCGCGAGCCACCAGCGTTCTAGCCCACTCGGCTAAGGAGATAGTAACGTCCTCTGATGAGATGACCACAATTTGAACACCACCTATCACATATAGTTCTTCAAAGTCCTAGTGAAGAGGATCAAAAGGTCGAAAGCTCGCTCTCCTGGACAAGAGGACGGGATTCCCTGTGCTGCCTCCAACTCGAGGGGAAGCTCTTGCTTCCGAAGCCCAAGATTCTGACGCCCAAATCTCTAGGAACGACAACCCTTTTCCTCTCTCTAGCGCTGCCTCCATCGGAAGGTCGAGCACGAGAAGCTTTTGCTTCCGAAGCCTTAATTTCCGCCTCTCTTTCTCCCGGATCAACAGCCATTATTATTACTATTCAATTAGCATTATATATTATTTGTATTCAATTATTTTATTTATATATATATATATATATATATATATATATATATATATACACACACACACCTTTTTCCAAGCCGAACCGTGGCTACATAAGCTACCCAGCCACCCGAGGGGGATTCAAACCCAAGACCTATGCTTACCCCCCCCCCCCCCCCACACCGTGGCTACATAAGCTACCCAGCCGTCCGAGGGGGATTCGAACCCAAGATCTATGCTTGCGACCCCCCCCCCCTCCCCCGCACTACCAATAGGCTAGTACCTTAGGTACATTTGTATTCAATTAGCATTATATATATATATTAGGGTGGTTCCACAATATGTAACCATCCGGATGGTTTTAGAGCATTTTTCTAAGGGCATGATCAGAGACCGGCTACTTGGGGAGAGAATGGAAATGCCTCACTCCACACCCTCCAGGTAAATCTAAGGTTGCCCCTATGAGGACTTCGTTAGCAATTAGCTCCCCCATGTTAATCCACACGGATTTATCATTGGTATTTTAATTAGTAATATTAGTACACATCCATAGGATCAAACTAGACCTATCAAATGGGTCGCCTTGTCCCAGACGGCACCTCGAGCCCGGCCCGAAAAAACGATCCATGTGTTGGCCAGCCCGGTTAATTGTAGGCCCAGGCCGGTCCGATCCAGTATATCAGGACGTATCGGGCCTCGTATCTCGGCCCATAAAAGAGGCCCAGCCCGGCCTGAAACCCAGGCCCATCCCGACCCGCGACCCGGACCATCTCAGCCCGTTATAGCTACACACTATATTTTATGTCTTTAAATGTGATAAAAAAAAGTTGTGTATAAGAAGATGGGTATAGAATGCAAACACCTCTTCCTGGAAGTTGAGGATAGGAAGATGTTTTGTGTTTGATGAGCCAAATCAATGGAAGAAATTAAGTATGAATGCATTTTTATCATATAGTTCTCTTTATTTTTATCTACATAGAATATATCGAGGTCCGGCCCGGCCCGTTACGACTCAGTTCGAAACCCACCGTGTCGTGGACCACGTGCTGGACTTGGCTTATTTTTTCACCCTTTCTGTCCGGCCCGCTATAGTACATGGGCCTGGGAGGCCCGGCCCAGGCCCAGGTCGGCCCACCAAAATTTGGGCCGGACCAAGACCCGGGCCACTCGACAGCTCTAGAACAAACCCACCGAGCCAGGAAACATAAGAATATAAACAACAAAAATGTCCAATTAACCATGTGTCATAAATGTGACTATTAAGTGAACGACAGAATAACAAAGGTAGTAAAGTTGCAAAAAGGATGATATGTCATCAATCACCAAAATAAAGAGGCATTATCAGTGTATCCATAGAATTGAGACCATGTAAAGGCAAATTTGACAAATGATCATGTTCGTCAAATGATTATCCTTAGGCCTCGTTTGGTTTGCAGAATTATCAGGTTGGGAAAGGAAAGTGATTACTTTCCTATGTTTGGGCCAAAGGAATTGAGAAGAAAAGGAAAGTAATTCCCAATGGAAGAAAAATTAGGGAGGAAAGTAATTCCATCCATCCAAGCAAGGAATCACTTTCCACATTGAAGTATTCACTTTCTTTTCCAAAATCCTTGACGTTTCCAAACATCGGAAAGGAAAATCAATATGAATTGTAATTTCCCAAAGGAAAGGAAATGCTAAGGAATTGATTTCCTTTCCCTTCCATTCCGCAAACCAAACGAGGCCTTACATTCAATTGTTATACCCTACGAACATTTGTATTAGTCCGTAATAAAATAATTATAATAACAATTTCACAAGTTTATTGGCGGGGACGTTTGATGATTGACCTATTGGTATAGGGATTGGCTCAGTAGTTTTTGTAACCAACTTATCGACTTCTTCCAACGATGAGATATATCAATCTATTCTAAGAATATGACATGGAATGGTCTAAACAAGCTCAATTATTGGTGATTCTACGGGTACGGACTCAAAAATTATAGGTTGATCCTTAGGGGTTTTAACTAAGGTATCCCTAAGGTTATAGTCCGAAAAAATGTCTCATCTGTCAGGCACGAATGTCTTCACTAAATTTATCAAATTTACCGTCGGGCTCAACATTATTGTCAAATTAAGCATGTAATAGGTCATTATTTTAATAAGTTTTCGTAATCTTTTATTTAATTAATGAGAAATTTAATATATTTTAGGGGGTTTAAATATACAAGGCTTAATTGTAACTTGATACCTTCAATTATTCTAGTTTTTCAACTTGATATTCTAAATTTTTTTACTTGACAACTTGATACCATCAACTATTTAATTTTTTCAAGTTGATACCCAAATTTTTTTTAAAATACAAAATTATTCCTATTTTCTTAACCCCCTCCCTCCTCCCTCCTCTCTCGGCCGTCCCCCCCCCCAACCGCTGCACCGCCCGCGCTCCCCCCGCTGGCCCACCCAACCCGCCGACACTCTACCCCCTCCTATCTCGGATGCCTCCATCCACCCCGCTGCCCCGCCCCCGCTCCCCCCACGACGTGCGCAGCCGGCGGCGGCACCGCGGAGAGAGAGGGGCCGGGTGGTGGTGCAGCCAAAGGTGGGGGAGCGGGGGCGGGGTAGCAAGGGGTCGGGGTTGGTGGGGCAGGTAGGGGGTGCACAGGGGGTGAGGTGGCGTGGGGTGGGGAGTGGACAGGGGTGGGGGTGATGGGGGCGGGACTTTGGGGGAGGATGGGTAGTTTCAAGTTTTACCTAGGGGTATTTTGGTCTTAATTTATTTCAGGATATCAAATTGTTAAAAAAAAAAAAGGGTTCGACTATTGACACCCCATCTATTTCTAAGTTGACCCCAATTTCTTTTCATAACTTAAGTTGTATTATGAAATGACTGCTTTATCCTTTTCCTATTTCTAATTCTACCCAAACCCAAACAGCCATAGGACCCCACCCCTTCACTAACCCCACCCCTTCAATAACTAATCCAAAAACCTTAGAAGACATTATTTGAAGCTTGAAGAAATTACAATGGAGGGCCAAAGTAATGATAGAAGATCTCCCGTACCCAATGTAAGTCCTACCAATGTTTTTTTTCAAGTATTGATTCGGCTGTTTCGATTTTGAGAAGAAAACAAAATTCGCGGACTGTTCGACCATAACAAGTCGGACAAATCTACACTGTTCGACGAGGGGAGGTCGAACGTTTTTTGAACTGTCCGACCTGTACTGGTCGAACAGTGTGGATTTCTCCGGATTATGTCGGTCGAACAGTACTTTTTTTGAGTTAAATTTAAAAATTTTATTTTCCAACCTAATCCGATATTTGTATTTATCTTCATAGGAAAATACTTCAGATGACATTGCGGTTAACACTGAGATGAGTATTGTCACGCACCCGATGTACGAACAACAACTTGATTTCTCTGAAGAATTTCAAACTGATCAATTATTTGTTAGTCGAGAGTCATTGGTGAATTGGGTACGATCGATAGGAAACCTTCATAATATAGTAGTTTTGGTTAAACGGTCGGATAAAGGAGAAGGAAGACGAGCTCGAGTAATCCTGGATTACGAGCTGAAGCATGAGTCGTTTCCCTCCTACTAGTTTGCTTTCCTACAAGTTCCACCAAAATAACATGGCTTAAAGAAATATTTTTTAAATTGTATTGTTCGGTCTCGAAGAGTCGAACTAACCCACACTGTTCGACCATAACAGGTCGAACAAATCTGTACTGTTCGACCGAAACAGGTCGAACAGTAAGCAAGGTGTTCGACTATCGTGAGTCGAACACATTGCTGTGTGTCCGACCGACCAGAGTCGAACAGATCCGTAAATTTTGGGGAAAAATTCGATCTGTTCTTTCGTTCTAACCCTAAATGGTCGACAAAACAATGGGGTTCTAACCCTAAATGCTCGACAAAACAATGGGAGAGAATGTAGTTTGGATTGAAATGTTTGATACTCACCTCGATCCATGGTGAAGAGACTTCTCGGAGTGGGGTGAACAATGGGGGACTTCTCCGACTCAAATCTGGTGTTGGAGAGAAGTCCAACAGAGATGGGAAAGAGAGTAGTGTGGAGGAAGAGAGTAGTTAGGGTTAGGGTTAGGGTTTGATGGGGAAGAGAGTAGAGTGGAGGTGTATGTAGGGAGAGAGGAGAGTGGGGTGAATGTAGAATTTTGTGTATAGAGAGGAATGGGGTGTACTTAGAAATTGGGATGTGGGGGTTGTACACTATGGTTTAAGTCATAAGGGTATTTTTGTCAACATTTGGGGTGTACTTAGTATTTTTATAAGTTAATTTATTTTTAGGTGGGGTGTACTTAGAAATTGGGGTCAACTTAGAAATAGATGGGGTGTCAATAGTCGGACCCAAAAAAAAATGTTTAAGGTACCAAGTTGAAAATTTTGGCATAGTTGAGGATATCAAGTTACAATTAAGCCTAGACAGAATTCAAAATAATAATAATAATAAATAAATAAATAAATAAATTAAGCCTAGATACAAATAAGGTTGTTCTCACTTTAAGAACAGGGTATATAAATGAGGTTTGTCAAGTGAATCTTTCGTGGTAAAAAGCATGCAAAATTTTGCCAACAATGTGAAATCAAAGACGGTATAAACATGGATAGATGCAAAATTTTGTTAAATCTTCGAGAGAGAGAAGAAAAAAAAAGCAGTAAATTACCATTCCAGGCATAAATGTCGTGATACCAGCGAAGTCGCCAGGCCAATGCCCATCATGGGCTTGGAGAGTGGAAAAACGCGCGACGGCTCTTCTCAAAGAAGTCGATACAATCTCCTCTGTCGCATCCTCATCCTCCCCTAAGGTGGTCTGCGGAGGAAGAACTGTCTCAAGTGGTTTCTCCTTAGCACACTGCATATAAGCATCGGTTAGTGAAAATAATAAAATAATAAGGCCTTGTTTGTTTGCAGGGTTAGACAAGGTAGTGTAAGTTACATTAGGTTGTCAATCTAATTACGATGTTTGGTTGAAAAAAAAAAATGGGATATAATATAATTGTAATTACAAACTTGATTATATTTTTATTTTTTTAAATCAATTACGTCATGATTTACAACCTAAAACTTAGAAACTTAAGAAAGTACAACAAAAAATAACTAGAAATTTTAAATTTTATTCTCTTTTTTTTCTATCTTTTGTTTTATTTATTTTTTTATTTTTTAATATTATATTATAAACTCACTTACATTATATGGTAAATCAAATATTTGAATGCAATCGATATTACATTAGATGGTTTATATATAGGAGGCTGCTATTTTGTCCGTCCGGGGTTGGCCCGTCCCCACATGGCGGACGGCCATTGGCTACCCCGTCTGGATGGGCCCAAGTTAGCATAGGGGCCAATGGCTGTCCGCCACGTGGGCGCGGGCCAGCCCCACAGACGGACAAAATAAACTTTCCGTTTTATATATATATATATATATATGCAAATGACCTCTAGCCTAGTGGTTAAGAGAGATGCATGCGGCCCAAGTGGTCAGGAGTTCGAGCCCCGGTGGAGGCGAGTTCGCCACAATTACCCATTGCTTCAAAAAAAAAAAAAAATATATATATATATATATATATATATATATATATATATATATATATATATATATACAGAAATGCTCCAAAATCAGTCGGCTGGTTTTGTATTATAGAACCACCCTATGTTTCATGGATTTGATTGGAATTTAGTGGTTGAGATTAAAAGGTGTAGACCCTACCACCTTTTTAAGCCATTTAATCTCAACCATGCAATTACAATCCAAAGTGTATAACATAAGTTGGTTTCACAATACAAAACAGCCGGTTGGTTCTAGACCACTCATATATATATATATATATATATATATATATATATATATATATATATATATATATATATATATATATATATATATATATATATAATATTTGGTAGTATTTTAAATAGGATTAATTAGCATTTAGATTTTGTATTTTTTTATCAGATTAGTGTTTAAGTCTTGACATGTCTAAGTGAAAAAATTTGATCCTGAATTTTTATTTTGGTTACCTCTTTTCCACTATACTTTCCTGTCCAAAGTTTTCAATTATACACTTGAACCCTAAGCTGATATAAAATTTATGGTCTAAACGCTAATTAGCCCTTTTAAATACTAATGCTCATACGACATGGCATAATGACTTAGAAATTTCATTGTCGTGTGTGGAAGGGAGGGTATAATAGAAAGATACATAGTCCAAAGTTTCCAAGTGTACATTTAAACTCTAAGCTGGTATAAAATTCATGGTCTAAACGCTACTTAGCCCATTTAAATATTAATGCACATACAACATAACATAGTGACTTAGTTAGCAAAATCTTTTTTCTTTACTTATACCCAGTGGCAGAGTATAAACTGGACTATCACGAACTGTAGCCCGAACATAAAAGCAAATAAATACTAAGTATACCAATTTATCATCACATGTAAGTTGCATGATTGGTTGAGTTGTTGGGCATTTATATAGAAGTCTAGGATCGACTTATGTAGAATTTTGTAGTTTATCATTTTTTTGCGTTATTATATTATTATTATTTTGCCCTTAGCCCCCCTAACAAAAAATTTTATGGCCCCGCCCTTGCTTATACCTCTTTGTGTAAAGATGCATAAAAATTTTCACTTTTTAGTTTATATATATATATATTTTTATTTTTATTTTATATATATATATATATATATATATAAAAGAGGGCTTCAAAATGGTTCAAGATTGACCGTCTAAGTCGTGTGTATATCATCAACCATTTAATTTAAAAAAATTTAAATTATGTAAAAGAACTTGTTGAAGAAAGTTTAAATTATTATATATGTTCAACATGGAGAATTGAACTCAACCAAACAAGAAGAATACCTCTCACCTTAACCACATGAGTTAGAAAAAATATTTGACTATAATTGAATAATATGCTTATTATACATTATTATACCAAACAAGAAGAATACCTTCCACCTTAACCACATGAGTTAGAAGAGATGTTTGACTATAATTAAATAATATTATTATTATACAGTTATTATACGTGTAAAGCGCGTACATTTACTAGTCTACTATTATAAGGGGGCTTCAAACGGCTCAAAATTGAGCCGTCTAAGCCGTGTGTATATCATCAACGATTTAATTTTAAAAAAAATTATGTAAAAAAAATTGTTGAAATAAGTTTAAATTTATTATATATGTTCAACATAGGGGGATTGAACTCAACCAAACAAAATGAATACCTTCCACCTTAACCACACTAGTAAATGCACGTGCTTTATACGTATAATAAAAATATTATCCAATTATAGTTAAATATCTCTTCTAACTCATGTGGTTAAAGTGCAAGGTGTTTTTTTTTTGTTTGGTTGAGTTTGATTCTCCATATTGACAAATTTAAACTTTTTTCAATAAATTTTTACATAATTTATTTTTTAAAATAAAATGCACCGTGATATAATGGCGGCTTAGAACGGCTTACTTTTGATCCATTTTGAAGCCTCATTATATAGTGGAAGATGAGTTAAAAAAGATATTTAACTATAAGGATGTGTTTGATTGCAAGGTGAAAAATATGTGGAAAAGAAATTAATTCTATGGAATTATTTTCCTAGAAGAAAAAAATCCATGGAATTTTAAAAATTTTCCATGGAAAACTTAATTTGGGTGTTTGATTGCCATTATTTTCCACGGAAAATAGTTATTTTTCGGCTGTGTTTGATTGGGCTATTTTTCCATGGAAAATATTTCCATCACAAATTTTCCACCAATTGTAGTGTTTGATAGCTTATATTTTCCATGGAATTATTTTCCAAAAAATTATCATTTCCCATATTTTCATCTAAATGGTGGAAAATGAAACTTATCCAACCCATAGGAAAATATCATTTTCCATGGAAAATAACTATTTTTCGTGGAAAATAATGGCAATCAAACACCCAAATTAAGTTTTCCATGGAAAATTTTTAAAATTCCATGGAATTTTTTTTCCTAGGAAAATAATTCTATGGAATTAATTTCTTTTCCACACATTTTCCACCTTGCAATCAATCATGAAAAATGATATTTTCCTATGGGTTAGACAAGTTTCATTTTCCACCATTTTAGATGAAAATATGAAAAATGATAGTTTTTTGGAAAATAATTCCATTGAAAATATAAGCTATCAAACACTACAATTGATGGAAAATTTGTGATGAAAAATATTTTCCATGGAAAAAAAGTTCAATCAAACACAACCTATTTGAATAATATTGTTATTATACATTATTATATATGCAAAGTACCTACATCACACACACGAGAGGGACATCATTTTAATCTTTGTCATGAAAAAAAAAACTGGACCGGGCCTAGAACAACATAAAATCCAGTTCAAAACATAGAGTGATATTTTAAACAAAGGCCTGGGATTAGCTCTGCAAGTATGCAGCTACCTGCAACCTCCACAGCAGGTCGGCGCCGTGCTTCACCTTGAAGCGATTGGCGCGGTAATCTTGGCGCGCCTTCTCGACCGCCGCGGCCTCCTCGGGGGTGCCGATGTCGTTGGGATCGAACTCCCAGACTTGTCTCCCCAAGAATTTGTTGTTGGACCTCATCCACGGACCACCGCCCTCCGCAATCTTCAGCTTCCACATTATGGATACGATGATGTAGAACGTGAGAGAGGGAGCGATGGCCTCCAGTTATCTTCTATAGAAGACAGAGGGGGCTCTAACGTTAATTTATAAGCTACAAAGAGGGAGGGAAACTGGTGGGGGGAGTGGAAGTGGAAACAATATTGTAGAGAGGAGGGAAGGCGGGAGTGGAGATGTCATAAAGAGGGGGAAGAAAAGGCAAATGTTAAAGGCCACTCCCTCTTTACTAAGGACAACCCTCCTACTAAGGACAACCATGACTTACTATTATTTTTACTAAAAGCAACCTAAATTGAACAAGTTTACTAAGGACCACAAAGAGAAAAAAAAAAAAACAATATAAAAAAAAAAAAAAAAAAAAAAAAAAAAAAAAAAAAAAAACCAAAAATCCTTCCATTTCTCTCTCGTTCTTCCTAAAAACCCCCCTCACCTCTCTCTCTCCGCTCGTCCCCCCCCCCCCCCCCCCCCCCCCCCCCCCCCCCCCCACAAGTCCTATCTTTGTCTGCTGCAGGACTAAAGTAGATCACATGTCTAACGGATAATGCATAAAATGATCAACAATTATAAGATGGAGGACTGCAATTGGAGGACTGCAACCAAGCGCTGCAGTCCTGCCTTCACTTTGGACTGCAGGCAAGTCCTGCAGTCACTGTAGGTTGGAAGTTTTAAAAACCTTCTGTCAATCGAGGACTGCAGGCAAGCGTTGCAGTCCTGTCTTCACTTTGGACTGCAGGCAAGCCCTACAGTCCTATCTTTGTACAGGCGTACGAAATCTCGAAAATTGACATTTCATGTACTTACCGAGGATGGTTCACACGTAATCGTCGGTTCTCGGGGACTAATAATGGAGGTGGGGACACCAATGGAGGGGGTGGGGGCAACAATGGAGATGGGGATGGAGAAAAGTGGTTTGGGGATTGAGAAAAGAGGAAGAAGACAAAGGAAGAAGAAAGACAAACTTGTAATTTTTGTTACATTCTAACTTGGTGGCCATTAGTATTTTCAAAATGGCAAACTTGTATTTTTTTTTAAAGTTTTAAGTTGGTGTCCCTTAGTAAAAAAGGGGTGGCCTTTAACATTTTCAAAGAAAACTGTATAAAGAAGGGAAGTGGAGGGGAAGTTTGTGGGGTGAGGAAAAGTAGGGGTGAGCATTATTCAATTATGAACCGAAAGTCGTATCGAACCGAACCGAATCAAACCGAACCGAATAAAAGATTCGATTTGGTTTGGAAAAAAATCAATTCGGTTTCGATTTTGAAAATACTATAAAAAACATATTCGATTTTGGTTTCGGTCCAAAATCGAAAATCGAATAAGAGTTATGCAATAAATATCCTAAATTCTATGCATATGTTGTAATTTAAATGTGTATATTTTAAAAACAACAGTCTATGTATGTGTTTTTTAAAACCACACTTTAGTAATTTAACAAATAGTCTAACTTTGGACACAAATACTAAAAATTACAATATTTAATATTATTTAACCATGATTTCAACTTTGAACCATATCCATTATACAATGTAAATAGCCCAAAAGAATAAACCGAATAAACCGAGTCGTTATTCGGTTCGGTTTCGGTTTTGGCTAATTTCGGTCCACTTTCAGTTTTATATTTTTATAATTTCGTTGTTGACTATTTCTATACGGTTGAAATCGAATAAACCGAATGCTGACCCTAAGAGAGGAAGCATTAGTTGAATGTTAATGGAAAAAATATTATAGAAAGAAGCGAGTGGTGACATTATGGAGGAGGGGAAAAAGGAAAAGGGGGCGTTGTCACTCCTATTTTTCGTTATACGTATTTTTAGTATACGTGTACGAAATTCTGACTTTTGTCAGATGGCCTGTATTTTGACTTGTCTTGCTTAGCCTAGTCTTGGTTTAATCTTGTCTTGGTTTAATTTGGTTTGGTTCAACTTAGCTTGGCTTGACTTGACTTGGTTTATTGTGGTTTCAGATGAGAAGGGTTTGTATAAAAACCAACTCCTCTCTCTCTCTATCTCCTCCATTACTTCTTATTACTAAATCATCTTCTTCATTTACTCCTCCCACCTACCAAGCCCTAGGCAAGTGCAACTTGCTTCATGATAGACCTCAAATTTTATTGTTCCATTATCTTCCTTGTTTGATTCTAAGCCTCTTTAGAACTTGGAGATTTTGGTTTTGATGGTTACATTTTTGTAGATCTAAGTTTATTGTTTCTTCGATTTTTCTTGGTTTTGATTTCTTAAACTTTGTTATTTTCGAAAACTACTTGATCCATGTTGTAGAGAATTCAATTTCATTCAGTTTTAGACCTTCGTTTTTCCCAATTTCGAGTCATTTAGCCCAAGTTATGGACATTGAAAGTTTCTAAAAATCTATGGCCAAAAGCTTGCTGGTATGGACGACACCTCGCGCACCTCGTGCGCACCTCGCGCACCTTTTGGTCCGCGCACCTTGCACCTCGTGCACATTGCACCTTGCGCACCTTTTGGTCTGCACACCTTGCACCTCGTGCATCTCGTGCATCTTGCACCTCGCACACCTTGCATCTCATGTACCTTGCACCTCGCACGCCTTGCGCCATGCGCCTTTTGCCCGTGCACGAATCACTCTAAATGACTGTTTTGTCCGTTTAAGCTATTATATAGATAGAATATTGAAAAACTCAAAACATGAAAGTTATAGATCTTTGTCTTGGCTTCAAGAATCTTCCTGTCTCACTTTAATCAGAGTTCATATATGACTTATAGTTTCAATTACATGGGTGTTCTCGATCTTTTTTGCATGTTCTTTTCTATACTTGGCCTAAATTGCGACGACCCGACTTGACACTTGATAGTCTTGAGATAGTAACTTGAACTTGACTTGAACATGATAATATGAACCCGTCTTGATAACTCTTGATAAGTGGTCCGTCGAGGCGCACTACAGACAAGTACTCTTGACATGACAAGTAACCTGACATAACATGTATAATCTTGAAGCACTGTTGCGACAGCTACCCTGACTTGCTAAGTAACTCTTGTCTTGACACCGTGGTTGACTTTTTTGATTGTGCTTGTACAAGCTACCTGTAAGCCCCTGATTTTCAAATTCACTTTTAATTAGTGTTAATTAAATTTTAATGTCATTTATAGCCTTAAATAATTATTAGGAATTTTTAGGAATTTTTCTAGAATTTTTAAAAGATTTTAAATGAGTTTTAAAATACAAAAATATTGATTTGTAATTTATTTAAATGTTTTAATATCAATTTGCAATTATTAGAATTGTTTTAATACTGTTTTGTAATTATTAGAATTGTTAATATATTGGTTTGCAATTTTCCAATTGTTATGTGCAAATTTCTTTTGCACATAAACAGTGCGGGATGGGTTATGCAAATATAATTTTGCACTTAGACTCTGCTAGGGACCTATCTGCAATTACCTAAAACTACAGGGACCTAAACGAAATTCCTAACCCTAACTGCCCCCGACGACCCGGCTGACCGACGACCGCCAGCGCGCCCTGCCCCCGCCATTTCCGGCCAGACCGACCGACCTACGACCGCCCTAACCCCTCTATTTAAACCCCCGCAGCCCCCGACCTAGCTACGACCACCACAACGCCCCACGACCACCCAGCCACCACCGTTCTTCCCCAAAAACCCTAACCGTAACCCTAACTCCGATCATCTACTCCGCCCAACCCCACCGACGAGCACCACCGCCCGCAACCACCACCATCAGACGCGCCGCGCTGAGCCGCGCCCAGCGCCACCCGAGCGCCACCGCCCCGACGCCTACTCCGCCGGCCAGCACTCTCAAACCCCCCCTGACTAGCCGGACATGTACGTGTCAGTTTGTCTTCGTGTCTATTTGTGTCTCGATTTAGCATGGGTGACTCGTCAGGACACGGGTGATCCTTTGGTAAGCTTGGACACGTAAATCGATGCTCGTGCGTGTCGTGCATAGCACGGACACGCAGACTCTGTGTCCCAAACTGTCAGGACACAGAGCGATATTTCGTGTAACTGTTTTTAACAACTAAAACCTAAATAAAATAAACCCAACCATATTCCTAACAAACGGGCCAACTGGCCCACTGGCCAGCGCGCAGTAACTAACCCCCCCCCCCCCCCCCCGGCTCTGCTAGCCCGAGTTCGAGCCCCCCTTTCTGTTTTCTTTCTTTTTCTTTTTCTGTTTCTTTCCTTTTCTTTTTCTTTTTTTGTTTTGTATATATATTTATATATATATGTATATATATATATATATATATATATATATATATATATATATATATATATATATATATATATATATATATATATACTGTATTTTGACAGTATTTTACATATATGTATATATATTTTATAGTTAGTAAAATTTTATATATATATGTATACATTTTCATGTGTATATATATATATTATTATATATACACATTATTATTAAATGTTTTCTTAATATATATATATATATATACTTTATAAATTAAGTATTTTTCTTATACATAGATATGTATACTTTTTACATATGTATGTATATTTTCACTATGCATAATTTTGCCTTATTAAAATAATAATATTTATTTTACACTATTACCAAATTATATTTTTATTGTATTTAAATTACTGCAACCATTTGGTGTCCAAGTCTAGCATGGATATTTGGGCTCAAATATGTTTTCACACATTCAAGACCTGTACAAGTCATATTGGACTTGATTCATGGCCTTGGGTCCTGTATTTGAACTTTGGTTCAAATTATATACATGGACAAAATACGCAGATAATTAATTATTATGTGCAATGTTATTTTTGATTTTCTAAAAATACTTAAGGTATTGCTAAAATTATGAAAAATTAGTTTTTAGATACTATGTTAAGTTAGCTAATTTAGTATAATTTTTTTAGTATTTAATTTACTGTTTTGCCACTAGTTTGGCATATGAAACCAAAACTCATTTTCTGTATACTTAGGAAAACTGATTTTTATAAAATATTTGTACTGGTTAATAAATTCCAGAAAAATTATAATAAATTTCTATGATTAACAAGGATCACCTTGGTACTTTATTTTAAGGAAAACTAGGCTTTTTGTCTACTTCAAAAATTGTTAGAACACAATGATCTTTTGATTTATTTATTGATTAATTACGACTTGTAGCTTTTTGTGTTATTTGGAGTTTTAGTCGTGTTGAACCCCATCCCTCACTAGTATAAAGACCCTAGAAAGTTAGTAAACATAGTGTGTCACCCCACATTGGTCTCCTATGCTAAGTCATCATTTTGGCTAGGTGCCCAGTCACAAGTCGTGTCGCACCATTTAGTGTCTTAGTGTTTTAACTTAGTGTAAAACTAAGTTATTATATTTTACTTCTACAGCGACGAGTTACTGGACATCCATAGCATTGTTATCGCAGCTTGTTTTGTTTTGCTTTGCTAGAGGCAAGTACTTTCTACGAACTTTACATATTTTCACATAAATGAACTGCAAACCCCACCATGTTAAATACTGATCCTTGGGGTAGCAAGTTAGATCTCTACATGTTGTACTTCCAGTTACTACCATGCTTAGAACAGTCTTGATGTATCTCTCACATGATTAGAATATGGGTTATGGGAAAACTGATAGTAGTGTACGTGATCACGACCCCCCCTATAGTAGCGAGCTTGGTCGCATTTTATATGCATACCTTGCCGCAGGTAAATATTCCGCATTTTCTGTACGGATGTACACCTATGCTTGTCTACTTGTACGTATGTACATTTTATTATGTGCCACAGCATATTATACATCTATTGACCGATCACGTACTTGCTACAGTTTTAAACATTACATATACATCTGTCTCTATGACATATGTGTCCTTGCCATGATAGACTATGTGATGCCATGCTTTCCAGTTATTCCTCTCATGTTCATTTCCATGTTTCATATGCTAGTTTGCTAGATTTAGTACTTGCTCCCGTCCTGACAGGATAACGTTGTAGGTGTCCTTACTGAGGAGGAGTTACTCTGCGACTCATATTATGGGATTACTGCCGAGGACCCGGCTCTGCTTTACGAGGATGTTCCTGCAGGGAACCTCGCCTAGTTGTCTTTTGTTTACTTAGACTTTTGAGAGTAGACATGTATTAGACTATATCATTTTGTAACTGGACATGTATCCAGTTTTATATTTCAATTTACTTGTACTTGGATATTTTACTATATACGACGACTTTTGTGTTTGGAGCATTTATGATTCTTCTTCACTTATAGAACTGTTAGCACATTTAGTCTTATCATGTTGTCTTTAGAACAGCTTACTACGTTTTATCTCAACGTAGGCTGGACATGACTCGGCCTGGCCCAACAATTTGGGTAGCGGGTCGTGACACTACCTGTCTCGTCTTTTATCATGTCTAGGATATGGATTCCTGGTTACCACGGTCAGAAATTCACAATGAATCTGACTAGATTAATCAACTAGTTCATATAGAGAGATTTTTTCCAGTTACAGGCGATCCCGTTATCCCGGCCACATCTGAGAGACTTGTAGCCTGCCGACGAGTATGGCACATTTCCAGCCCACTGTCATGTAGGACACTTCTTGAAAACATAAGTACTGAAAGTACACCAGTAATCTTGATAACTCTTGTAACTCTAATAAATTACCTCGCCTGGATAACCTGGATAGCTGCAGGGCTTATGACTGCGGGAACATCTCAACTGTATCTTACTAGTAATGTAGCTCCCCTTCCCGGGAAATATTTTTTAAAATATTTATTTATTCATTTATTTGATTTAATGGTGATTTTTTTAAATTTGTTTTTATAAATAATTATTTAGTTAATTATTACGGTAGATGGTTTTAGCCATGGTTAGGAATTGGAGTACAAGATGGATAGGAATCATGGCACGGATAGTGCAGTGCTGTGCCTTGACTAGTGTATTAGCCATGGTAGGGAAGACCGAGCCATAGTGACGTCCTAACTATGAAAACCAGGCCAAGTTGTGACTTAACAATTACCAAACATTTATTTATTTATTTATTAAATTATTGAGTTTTAGAAAATCCGATTGTACCAAAGTAGTCCAGACTGGACCCGAACCAAACCCAAGCCCTTGAGGACATGTAGAAGGACCAAATTCGGCCATGTAGACATTTTATTTGTGTGTACAAATATTTCTTATTTTTAGGACTTGACAAATATTTTCTAAACATTTAATAGTTTATTAAATGTTATTTTAGAATAATTGTACGAATTTCTGGGGCCAGATAAATGGCGTATTTGATGAGTTCATCAATATATATATTATTGGCTTAATTTCAGTGTTATTAAGATTATTATTTTATTTTTATTATTGTGGTAATTAAATATATAAATGATTTACAATTATTAGTTATTATTATTTAATTATTTATCAAAGGTATATATATATATATAATATTAAATCTGTGTATGTGTACGTATATGTAAAAATAGACTATATATATATATGTGTGTATGTATAAATAAATATACATGTATTTGTAGATATGTGAATATATCGTATGTGTAGATACTTAAGTAATATATATATATATATATATATATATATATATATATATATATATATATATATATATATATATATATATATATATATATATATATATATATATATATAAATGTATGTATAAATAAATATATAAATGTATGTAAAAAAAATATATAAATGTATGTATAAATAAATATACATGTATTTGTAAATATATAAATATAAATATATATATATATATATATATATATATATATATATATATATATATATATATATATATATATATATATATATATATATAATTGTATGCGTGTATATAAATATATATAGTGTACATGTGTACGTATATGTGAATATATTGTATATATAGATGTATATGTAAATATATATAAATATATCTGTGTAGGAATACATGTAGGTATATATATATATTAATATATATATGTTGCTATAAGAAAAAGGAAATAGAAATAGAAAATAGAAATGAAAAAGCAAAAGGAAAAAAAGAGCTCAGGCCAAATCCCCCCCCCCAACATCCGAACCCATCCCAGCTGAAGTCAGCCTCAGCAAAACGATAATGAGCCGAGCCCGAGCGCTCTTTTGTAACCCACAGCACATAGTATAAGTACGAGAGAGAGGGAAAGATGATAACCCAAAACCCTAGCACGCCGTCACCCTCCCCACGCGACCCCAGGCCCGGCGCGCCGCCCAGGCGGCCGTGCGGCGCCGCAGCCACCGTCGGCCGTGCGGCAGGAGGCCGCGCGCGCGCAGGCGCGCACACATGCGTGGGGTAGAAAGACAGCAGTGCAGTCGCAGAGCCAACTTCGTGGCCAGAGTTCTCCCTCCTCGGTCGACGAAACGTCGTCCCGATTGCTCAGGTACGACTACAACATAACCGTCTTCGAATCCCAGTTGATAGATTTCAAAATAGTCGTACGACCGACCCAAGAAATCGATACGAAGTCGATCAAAAACCTATTCGAAAACATGGCATATAGCAGTCCATGAACCCACATTTGAGGATCGTTTTCGATCAATCCAGTCCCATATTAGAAATTCTATTTGAATACCCTTTTAGATAACATGTAGGGCTTCACGACCATTTTTGTGGATTTGGAAATCATCGACTACGCGTCGAGAAATCGAATCCCAAAGATTTCCAAAAATCTGTTTTCAAAGCTAAAAAATTGTTCCACACGACGTGCGTCCCGCCAAACCGGGCGACATAGTCGCGAACCGAAGGCATCGAAAGCTGCATAACGGCTTCGTGGTCGTGTGGGCTTTGACGAAATTCAAATTGGTCGCGTGGTGCGCGACGAATTTGATGCGTATCCGTCGAAATTTACCGTATCGTACACTTTGTAAATTCTCCAATTACTTGGTGCACGCTCGTCAGACCGAGACGAAACTTACGCCAACAGGACCGTATCATTTTTCTGGTCCTGTATGCCAAGTTTGGTCTGATTCTGAGATAGTTGATAAAATCGTCGTTTTGCCGGCCCCACGGTCCGACTCAACGAGTGATTTTGTGCACGGCCCGCCGAAATCCAACTTTGGACATACGGTTGGATTCGTATCGAAAACCGGATCCGTAGACATGTAGTTTGACGACTTTAGAGACCATTGACTTTGGTACGCTTTTCGGTGCAAAGCGGGTCCAACAGCGGACACCGTTTTTACCCGAAATTACCGTTTTGCCCCTGTGTCCAGAATTGGACTTAAGGACAGGCAACCCTAGCTAATTTGACTATTCTGAGAATGTTGGTAACGTTTATTTCAGTTTTCGGAGACAGTTGTGATGACTTGGACTTTCTGACTTGTTGATTGGCGATACATTGCTGGTTCTCCGTACAACCTCCAGGCAAGTATACCTTGCCGAACATGTACAGTATTTACATGGTTTCTTCCCCTTTATTGTATTCCTTTTCATACTGTCACATGATTACATATTGTGATTGATTCGTCCTTGATTGCTTTACTTGTTCTAGATTACGTGCACGTATAGGATGTTTGACATTGCTAGTATATTGGTCTTTTTGTGTTACTCTTTTCTCGTGATTGAGTTGTCAGTTTCTATATCTGTCCTTGACCATTCTCGGCTGGGAGTATCTTGCATTATACTACAGTTGAGACATACTATAATTTGGGAGTATCTTACATTGTACTACGACCTATAGCATATATTGATTGATTGATTGACTTGACTTGCGACACTATAAATTGGGAGTATCTTGCATTGTACTACGATTTATAGGAGTCTACTTGACTTTGTATCCTTAGGAGAGGAGATCGATACTAGAATTGGCTAATCTTGATTGGGATTATCTTGTATTATAGTACAGTCAAAATCTACTATAGATTGGGAGTATCTTGCATTGTACTACAAGCTATAGAGGTTAATCGATTGATTGGTAGCCAAGTCTAGTATTACATTTCCTCACGACTCGTCGTCCTTAGATATTCTTCTTGCAGTGTTCTTATCCTCCACACCTGTTATTTACTGTCATATTAGTAGGCATGTTTTATGTATCTTGCTAGTCCTCTGAGGACCTGATGATCTCTTCAGGTAGCTGATTGCACGGAGTTTGTTAGCTGAGCATGTGATAGTTGACTTCATCTGCATGATTCAGGTATTTTGTTAGTGATATTGATTTACTATCTTTCTCGTGCTTTTATGATATATTCTGCTTATCATCTTTACTTTATAGACTCATATCATTCTTGGAGTCTAATCGAACAATATGCTAATGGACTGCAGACCATGACCCATACTTGTTCATTCATGTTTTATATGATTCATGTGGATTGAGATATAGTTAGATTAGATATGATACCTTGACTTTGACAGCTTATACGTACTCGAGTCGGGCTGGAGTCCGCTCGATACGTAGCTGGCTTGCTCACGAGCTCGCGTCCGAAAATCGGGTGCGGGTCGTGACAAGTTTTTGTGGTGGCCCACGCAGGTCAGAGCATATCGTACCGGTTACGTAACTGTACTGGTACGAGCCTGCGCACCTGAGTAAACCTTAGAAATCTCAATCCACACTGTCTTAAAAATTCTCCTAAAATTCCCTACGTCTTTAAAAACTCCATATTTGCTCTCGATTATACTTTCTTGCTTCCTGTACAATTGATTCTCGTCCCTTCCTATTTCGGAGTGACGAACAATCGTGCTGTCTAGAATTCATTAGAAATCCTTAAATTATAGTATATATTGCTGATTTTGAATATTGGTTGTTTATATATGAGGGATTATAGGTACCATATGTCCTAGATAGTCTTGGTATAATTTTTAGTTACTAGTTAAAAGATTACATGATTTTAGTGACCTGTGTTTCAAGGGAGTAGTGTGACCGAAGGTGGGTAGCAATCCTCGAGATTTCGTAAATACCAATGACCCGAGAAGGTCATAGAAATATTTTTGAGAAATTAAATTGAGGAGATTATGGTAATAGTAGACTTCCTTTGGGTTTTTAAGAAAAAGTTATGAATTGGAATTTCGAGGACGAAATTATTTTAAGGTGGGTAGATTTGTAGCTCCCCTTCCCGAGAAATATTTTTTAAAATATTTATTTATTCATTTATTTGATTTAATGGTGATTTTTTTAAATTTGTTTTTATAAATAATTATTTAATTAATTATTACGGTAGATGGTTTTAGCCATGGTTAGGAATTGGAGTACAAGATGGATAGGAATCATGGCACGGATAGTGCAGTGCTGTGCCTTGACTAGTGTATTAGCCATGGTAGGGAAGACCGAGCCATAGTGACGTCCTAACTAGGAAAACCAGGCCAAGTTGTGACTTAACAATTACCAAAGATTTATTTATTTATTTATTAAATTATTGAGTTTTAGAAAACCCGATTGTACCAAAGTAGTCCAGACTGGACCCGAACCAAACCCAAGTCCTTGAGGACATGTAGAAGGACCAAATTCGGCCATGTAGACATTTTCTTTGTATGTACAAATATTTCTTATTTTTAGGACTTGACAAATATTTTCTAAACATTTAATAGTTTATTAAATGTTGTTTTAGAATAATTGTACGAATTTTTGGGGCCAGATAAATGGCGTATTTGATGAGTTCATCAATATATTTTTTATTGATTTAATTTCAGTGTTATTAAGATTATTATTTTATTTTTATTATTGTGGTAATTAAATATATAAATGATTTACAATTATTAGTTATTATTATTTAATTCTTTATCAAAGGTATATATATATAATATTAAATCTGTGTATGTGTACGTATATGTAAAAATAGACTATATATATGTGTGTATGTATAAATAAATATACATGTATTTGTAGATATGTGAATATATCGTATGTGTAGATACTTAAGTAATATATATATATATATATATATATATATATATATATATATATATATATATATATATATATATATATATATATATCTATATATATATATATATATATATATATATATATATATGTATGTATAAATAAATATACATGTATTTATATTTGTAAATATATATATATATATTATATATATATATATATATATATATATATATATATATATATATATATATATATATATATATATATATATATATATAATTGTATGCGTGTATATAAATATATATAGTGTACATGTGTACGTATATGTGAATATGTTGTATATATAGATGTATATGTAAATATATATAAATATATGTGTGTAGGAATACATGTAGGTATATATACATATTAATATATATATATGTTGCTATAAGAAAAAGGAAATAGAAATAGAAAATAGAAATGAAAAAGCAAAAGGAAAAAAAGAGCTCAGGCCAAATCCCCCCCCCAACATCCGAACCCAGCCCAGCTGAAGTCAGCCTCAGCAAAACGATAATGAGCCGAGCCCGAGCGCTCTTTTGTAACCCACAGCACATAGTATAAGTACGAGAGAGAGGGAGAGATGATAACCCAACACCCTAGCACGCCGTCACCCTCCCCACGCGACCCCAGGCCCGGCGCGCCGCCCAGGCGGCCGTGCGGCGCCGCAGCCACTGCCGGCCGTGCGGCAGGAGGCCGCGCGCGCGCAGGCGCGCACACATGCGCGGGGTAGAAAGACAGCAGTGCAGTCGCAGAGCCAACTTCGTGGCCAGAGTTCTCCCTCCTCGGTCGATGAAACATCGTCCCGATTGCTCAGGTACGACTACAACATAACCGTCTTCGAATCCCAGTAGTTAGATTTCGAAATAGTCGTACGACCGACCCAAGAAATCGACACGAAGTCGATCAAAAATCTGTTCGAAAACATGGCATATAGCAGTTCATGAACCCACATTTGAGGATCGTTTTCGATCAATCCAGTCCCATGTTAGAAATTCTTTTTGAATACCCTTTTAGATAACATATAGGGCTTCACGACCATTTTTGTGGATTTGGAAATCATCGACTACGCGTCGAGAAATCGAATCCCAAAGATTTCCAAAAATCTGTTTTCAAAGCTAGAAAATTGTTCCACACGACGTGCGTTCCGCCAAACCGGACGACGTGGTCGCGAACCGAAGGCATCTAAAGCTGCGTAACGGCTTCGTGATCATGTGGGCTTTGACGGAATTTAAATTGGTCGCGTGTGCGCGACAAATTTGATGCGTATCCGTCGAAATTTACCGTATCATGCACTTTCTAAATTCTCCAATTACTTGGTGCACGCTCGTCAGACCAAGACGAAACTTATGCCAACAGGACCGTATCATTTTTCTAGTCCTGTATGCCAAGTTTGGTCCGATTCCGAGACAGTTGATAAAATCGTCGTTTTGCGGGCCCCACGGTCCGACTCAACGGGTGATTTTGTGCACGGCCCGCCGGAATCCAACTTTGGACATACGGTTGGGTTCGTATCAGAAAATCGAATTCGTAGACATATAGTTTGACGACTTTAGAGACCATTGACTTTGGCACGCTTTTCGGTGCAAAGCGGGTCCAACGGCGGATACCGTTTTTGTCCGAAATTACCGTTTTGCCCCTGTGTCCAGAATTGGACTTAAGGACAGGCAATACTAGCTAATTTGACTATTCTGAGAATATTGGTAACATTTATTTCAGCTTTCGGAGACAGTTGTGATGACTTGGACTTTCTGACTTGTTGATTGGCGATACATTGCTGGTTCTCCGTGCAACCTCCAGACAAGTATACCTTGCCGAACATATACAGTATTTACATGGTTTCTCCTCTTTTATTGTATTCTTTTTCATACTGTCACATGATTACATATTGTGATTGATTCGTCCTTGATTGCTTTACTTGTTCTAGATTACGTGCACGTATAGGATGTTTGACATTGCTAGTATATTGGTCTTTTTATGTTACCCTTTTCTCGTGATTGAGTTGTCAGTTTCTATATCTGTCATTGACCATTCTCGGCTGGGAGTATCTTGCATTGTACTACAGTTAAGACATACTATAGTTTGGGAGTATCTTACATTGTACTACGACCTATAGCATATATTGATTGATTGACTTGACTTGCGACATTATAAATTGGGAGTATCTTGCATTGTACTACGATTTATAGGAGTCTACTTGACTTTGTATCCTTAGGAGAGGAGATCGATACTAGAATTGGCTAATCTTGACTGGGATTATCTTGCATTATAGTACAGTCAAAATCTACTATAGATTGGGAGTATCTTGCATTGTACTACGTACAAGCTATAGAGGTTAATCGATTGATTGGTAGCCAAGTCTAGTATTACATTTCCTCACGACTCATCATCCTTAGATATTCTTCTTGCAGTGTTCTTATCCTCCACACATGTTATTTACTGTCATATTAGTAGGCATGTTTTATGTATCTTGCTAGTCCTCTGAGGACCTGATGATCTCTTCATGTAGCTGATTGCACGGAGTTAGTTAGCTGAGCATGTGGTAGTTGACTTCATATGCATGATTCAGGTATTTTGTTAGTGATATTGATTTACTATCTTTCTCGTGCTTTTATGATATATTCTGCTTATCAGCTTTACTTTATAGACTCATATCATTCTTGGAGTCTAATCGAACAATATGCTAATGAGCTGCAGACCATGACCCATACTTGTTCATTCATGTTTTATATGATTCATGTGGATTGAGATATAGTTAGATTAGATATGATACCTTGACAGCTTATACGTACTCGAGTCGGGCTGGAGTTCGCTCGATACGTAGCTGGCTTGCTCACGAGCTCGCGTCCGAAAACCGGGTGCGGGTCGTGACAAGTAACTAGGCCTGTGATAACCCTAGTTAGCTAATGATAGCAAGCCGTAGGACTTGATTGGCCGTGCCTGAATGCTTGTTCGTGATTAGCATGGAAATTATATTCCGTCTCTTAATGCAAGCTATTGTTTTATTCTAATCCTGTCTTCTTGTCATTTAAGCATGTTCATTTATTTATTCTTCTACTTTATTATCTGCTGGTTTTAGTTCCTTAATGAAGCCTCCCTTGTAGCACTTGCTCTTTCTGGGGTCTGACCCAGTTGGTTTTGTATGGCCAGATTTCGGAGTGATACCCGAGGATCTTCCTGCTTATCAGCCAGATGGTGAACACTAGATGTAATCCTAGCAATGAGTGAGTTTCTTATTTTGCTCTCCCACTCTGTTATAAATTATTCTTTTGAGACGTTTAGCCGCCGAGCAAGTGTTAGCTCGTGTTGAAACTTAAATTTCTGTCTGCATAAGGGTCGTTACATGATTGGCAAATCCTAGGGTTGATCATGTATGACTTAAACTCTTGCTAGTTTTCGTATTTTGTATGACTATCTTCACGATCATATAAATATGTAATGTTTGGGACGCCTTACTTTGTATGTCTGATGATTTAATATCTTGTAACTTTTATTTGCCTGCTTGAGAT
This sequence comes from Iris pallida, assembly GCA_029216955.1. Taxonomy (NCBI): domain Eukaryota; kingdom Viridiplantae; phylum Streptophyta; class Magnoliopsida; order Asparagales; family Iridaceae; genus Iris; species Iris pallida. The sequence goes on from JANAVB010042020.1 coordinate 15,410,966, forward strand.
TGAGACAATAGGCTTGTTCCTGACCATAGAGACTGATGGATTATAGTTTAACCCTCATGCATCTAGACAGCCGTGACCGTATTATGAGGTGGATTGCACTTCGATGTACGTAGCTGGCTGTGTCTGTCCCCCGTTCTCCAGTATTCTGGTTCTGGGACGTGACAGACACGGGGCTCATTAATGGTTACATCCTAAATTTGATATCAACTAAGAATTTAAGTAATGACATGTTCTATTTGGGAGTTTGGAGGATCTTGAATATATTATTTTTTATACCCTCCCTAACCTATATAGGAAATTTATTATCATGTATGGGAGGGGATGTATAATGGTAACAAAGAAACAAAAAACAAAAAAACCATGGTCTAAAATTTTCAATTGCCCATGTCAGAGCTTAAACTCTAAGCTGATATAAAATCAAGGGTCTAAACACTAATTAGCCAAAAAAAAACATGCAGAAAGGAGGGGAAGCTTGTTGGGGAGGTGGAAGCATTTTTTTCTTACGGTTTTCGGTAATACCGTTCAAAACTTTTTTTTGCACACTGTATTGTATGTCTTTTGAACTCACTGCCCCTCAACTTCTGCCATAAATTGAAGGAATAATATGCTCCCGTGACTTGATCCACTGCCTCCAACTCTCATCAATAATTTAGAGCATCTGGGATATCAGAATTAAAATAGTTAGGCGTGTCAAAATTTTGATGCCCCATTTTTTATGCCTTTCAATGGTCTTAATTTAATGTTTTGAAAGAAAAGAAAGTCATACACGGAAACTAAGTTACATGACTTGGGCAACTCTCCATTTTCTTATGGAAAATGCTAAGTCTACAACCAAATGTTTACAATCTTTTTACAACATCTCTCTTCTATCCCTTACACATGGGTCCCACCGGGTTCCACCTCTCTTCTCACCCCCTTGCTCTACATGGGCTCCATCCGACCCCACCACTTTCCTCCCTCCTCCAATCGAAGTCCGACACGTGGTGGTTGTAAGAAAATTGTAAACATTTGGTTGTAGGCATAGCAAAGCTCTTTTCTTTTTCAATAATACTAAGACCATCTCCAATGGTGATTTCTAAAATTGAGTTCTTATCCTACTTGGCATTATACTTTAAGGAGATTTCTATCCTAGTAATTGGAAGAGTTTCTACATAGAAATTGTAGACATATAAAAATGCTCTCCAATGGTTCTCCATTTCTATCCTGTGTCACATAGTAAAATGATCAATTTAATGGTGTGGGACCCAATAATAATTGTCATGAGAGAGAAAAATTTCTATGAGAGTTTCTACATGTAGAAACCCTCATAGAAAGTTTTCATCCTACATCATTACCACCTAGGATAGAAATGGTGATATAAATCACCATTGGGAGAAATTTTTTCTAAAATAGATTTCTTCCATAGAAATAGGGAAGATAGAAACCCTCATTGGAGATGGTCTATGTTTACTACCAAATTTTTACAACTTTCTTACAACCCATTCATCATATGCTAACATGATCTCATCCGGTTCCACCTACAACTAATAGAAATCAGTCACGTGGCCGGTTGTAAGCACTTGGTTGTAGTGGGGTTATAATTGTAGTATTTTTCTTTCTTTTTTCTGCTTTGTTTCTAGTACTTGTTGATAAGTGACACAAATGTTTTGGATGAACTTGTATTCCACATTGGAAAGTAACGTGACTTGGGCAACTTTCCATTTTCTTTTTTTCTGCTGTGTTTTCTAGCACTTGTTCATAGGTGACACAAATGTTTTGGATTTACTTGTATTCCAAATTACCATTTTTTTTTTCATTATATCGCTGGCAACACAAGTTCTTAAATAACAGCAAATTTCTCGTCTTCTTCCTCTTCCTTTCCAAATTGTTAAACCTCATAGCAATGATGAAAATGTGACGAAGGACCACTGACTCTATTTTTGATAGTTCAGACTTCCTTAGTTTTGAAGCTTCAGAAGTCTAGTTTGAAACGATGAAGGACGAAAGAACAAAAATTCAAACTCTATTAATAAAGTTTCAAAGCTCTATTAATATACTGTCTTGTTTGAGACGATGGGGGACTGCCAATTTTTAACAATCCTGACTAGATTTTATTTTTGTTCATCCACCAAAACTAGATGGGACGTTCGCCCTTCAATAAAAGAAATGGACATGTGATAAATTAAAGGTCAAAACCACTTTGATGGATGAACAAAATAACTTATAAAGTGATTTTGACCTTTAATCTGCCGTGTCTTTTTTTTATTGTGTGGTGAATATTTCATCTAGTTTTAATGGATGAACAAAAATGGACTCGTCCTGACTATGCAAAGCTCTATAAGACACAGCCTTGTTTGGAATGGTGGATGAATGTCATACTTTTGTCGGTCCTATAATACAAAAGGGGATATTTTGCAGCCCAATAATGAAAAAGGACATCTAAAATTTATTGGAAACCGACACAGAATTAACGAAAATTTTCAATGAAAGCATAATAAATTTATAAAATTACACGTACAGCACAATGTTTTCAATAATTACAAATGAAGCATAAGAACGCCCATCCGAATGACGTTTTCATTAAAATATGAATTGAATCCTGTGGAGAGGTAACGGAGACGTTAGCGAGATAACGAATATATATATATATATATATATATATATATATATATATATATATATATAGGGAGCGGATCGGGAGCCCCGCCCGCGGAGCCCCGCCGAAGCCCCGTCCTCCCTTAGCCGTTGGATCGCGCGGACGGGGGCGGGCCCCACGCGGGCCCCGCGCGATCCGATGGTGCAGGGGGGGGGGCGGGGCTTCGACGGGGCTCCGCGGGCGGGGTCTTTGATCCGCTTCCATATATATATATATATATATATATATATATATATATAACGTCCATTCGAAGGACGTTTTTTCTGAGGGAAACGTCCATCCGAAGGGCATTTCCATGCTTACCTGGCACCCTCCGATTCGTAGCTCCCCTCGATTCGCCTCGGCTGCCGCGCTGTTTCACGCTGCCACGCGCTCCGCCACACTGCCACGTGCGCTGTCGCGCTTTATGATGCTGTATGCAGCAGCTTTAGCTGTATAGATGAGCGGGAACAGTTTACAGGTTTGCTTTTGCATTATTTGCGCATGTTTATTGAATGGAGCAAACAGTGACTTCAATTAATGTTTGCATGTTGATATGGCCAAATAAAGCTACCAATAAACAAAAGTCCACGTAATGTTTGCATGTTGATATAGCCAAATAAGGCTACCAATAAACAAAAGTCCACGTAAAACGAAATATGAGTATGCTGCTGCTGCTGGCGTCATACAACCACGTAAAACGCGGCGTTCTCATCTGACGTGGACTTCTCCGTTTAGCTGTCGTTAGTAGAAGCAGTGTAAAAAAAAATTAAAAAATTAAAAAAATTTAAAAAAAAAAGTAAAACGCCTATCCTATGGACGTTCTGATGCTTCACATGAAATTTTGTGAAATTTTGTGCTTTCTATACAATATATAATAATATTTATGCTTTCTATACTTGTTTGAGACGATGGAGGACTGCCAATTTTTAACAGTCCTGACTAGATTCTATTTTTGTTCACCCGCAAAAACTAGATGAGACGTTCACCCTTCAATAAAAGAAATGGACATGTGATAAATTAAATGTCAAAACCACTTTGGTGGATGAACAAAATAACTTATAAAGTGGTTTTGACCTTTAATCTGCCACGAGTCTTTTTTTTATTGCGTGGTGAATATTTCACATAGTTTTAATGGATGAACAAAAATGGACTCGTCCTGACTATGCAAAGCTCTATAAGACACATCCTTGTTTGGAATGGTGGATGAATGTCATATTTTTGTCGGTCCTATAATACAAAAGGGGATATTTTGCAGTCCAATAATGAAAAAGGACATCTAAAATTTATTGGAAATCGACACAGAATTAACGAAAATTTTCACTGAAAACATAATAAATTTATAAAATTACACGTACAGCACAATGTTTTCAATAATTACAAATGAAACATAAGAACGCCCATCCGAAGGGCGTTCTTATTAAAATATGAATTGAATCCTGTGGAGAGGTAACGGAGACGTTAGCGAGATAACGAATATATATATATATATATATATATATATATATATATATATATATATATATATATATATAGAAAACGCCCATTCGAAGGACGTTTTTCCTGTGGCTACGTTTGGTAGGAAGGATGGAAAAGTGGAAGGAAGGAAAAAGATATGGATTCATTTTCCTTCCATATGGAAAGGAAAGATCATTTCCTTCCTTTGTGTTTGGTAGTAAGGATGGAAAAGATAAGAGATGCATTTTCCTTTTGTTTGGTATGAAATAAAACGTGGAAGGAAAGAAAGTAAAAATATAGGGTTTACCAATTCTGTCCTCAACTAAAAACACTTATTTACCATTTGACTTCATAAATAATTTTTAAATAATACATTCTTATGGGGGTATAATTGTTAATTAATACAAGCATCCACTTTTCCTTTCACTTTTTCTCCCACTATTGGGGGGATTGAATTTCTTACGCTGTGTTTGGTAGGAAGGATGGAAAAGTGGAAGGAAGGAAAAATAGAGGGATGTATTTTCCTTCCACATGGAAAGGAAAGAACATGTCCTTCCTTTGTGTTTGGTAGCAATGATGGAAAAGATAAGAGATGCATTTTCCTTTGTTTGGTATGAAAGAAAAAGTGGAAGGAAAGAAAGTAAAAAATACAGGATTTACCAATTCTACCCTCAACTAAAAACACATATTTACCATTTGACTTCATAAATAATTTTTAAATAATACATTTATATGGGGGTATAATTGTTAATTAATACAAGCCTCCACTTTTCCTTCCACTTTTCCTCCCACTTTTGGGGGGATTGGATTTCTTAGGTTATGAGGGAAAAGTAATCCCTCCACTTTTTCTTCCATACCAAACAAGAGAAATTGAATCTTTCCCTTCACTTTTCCCTCCTCTATTTTCCTTCCTCCCACTTTTCCCTCCTACCAAACACACCCTTAGGTTATGAGGTTATGAGGGAAAAGTAATCTCTCTACTTTTCCTTCCTTCCTATTTTTCTTCCATAGCAAACAAGAGAAAATGAATCTTTTCCTTCACTTTTTCCTCCTTTATTTTCCTTCCTCCCACTTTTCCCTCCTACCAAACACACCCTGAGGGAAACGTCCATCCGAAGGACGTTTCCATGCTTACCTGGCACCCCCCGATTCGCAGCTCCCCTCGATTCGCCTCGGCTGCCGCGCTGTTTCATGCTGCCACGCGCTCTGCCGTGCTGCCGTGCTCTGCCACGCTGCCACGTGCGTTGTCGTACTTTACGATGCTGCATGCAGCAGCTTTAGCTGCATAGGTGAGCGGGAACAGTTTACAGATTTGCTTTGCATTATTTGCACATGTTTATTGAATGGAGCAAACAGTGACTTCAATTAATGTTTGCATGTTGATATAACAGTGACTTCAATTAATGTTTGCATGTTGATATGGTCAAATAAAGCTACCAATAAACAATCTTCAATTAATGGTTGCATGCCAAATAAAGCTACCAATAAACAAAAGTCCACGTAATGTTTGCATGTTGATATGGCCAAATAAAGCTACCAATAAACAAAAGTCCACGTAAAACGAAATATGAGTATGCTGCTGCTGCTGGCGTCACACAACCACGTAAAACGCGGCGTTTTCATCTGACGTGGACTTCTCCGTTTAGCTGTCATTAGTAGGAAAAAAAAAAAAAAAAAAGCAAAACGCCTATCCTATGGACGTTCTGATGCTTCACATAAAATTTTGTAGAAATTTGTACTTTCTATACAATATATAATAATATTTATGTTTTCTATACTTGTTTGAGACGATGGAGGACTGCCAATTTTTAACATTCCTGACTAGATTCTATTTTTGTTCATTCACCAAAACTAGATGAGACGTTCACCTTTCAATAAAAGAAATGGACATGTGATAAATTAAAGGTCAAAACCACTTTGGTGGATGAACAAAATAACTTATAAAGTGGTTTTGATCTTTAATCTGCCACGTATCTTTTTTTTATTGCGTGGTGATTCTGTTGAATATTTCACCTAGTTTTAATGGATGAACAAAAATGGATTCGTCCTGACTATGCAAAGCTCTATAAGACAGCCTTGTTTGGAATGGTGGATGAATGTCATATTTTTGTCGGTACTATAATACAAAAGGGGATATTTTGCAGCCCAATGATGAAAAAAAAGACATCTAAAATTTATTGGAAACTGACACAGAATTAATTGGGTATGATGGAAAACCAACTCTTTAAATATACATCGTGAGTTAGTTGGTTAGTCAACTTCAAGAAGAGCCAGCAAAATTTCCTCTCTAATTTAAAAGCCAGTTGGGGGCATCGTAGGTTCCTAATATTTTCACAATTTTTTAATTAGATGTTAAGAATAATTCTATAGAGACACACTTTTATTGACATACTTTGTTGACACACTTATGTGGCAGATAATTTGCCATTCCATGTCACCCGAATTAATTGAGGACTTATTAATTATTTTTTGGTATGTCCAATTTTATATGTATGAAAGATTTTTAATCTTTGGCATGTGTTGCAATTTTGATGGCCAATTAATTATTCACTTGCCAAAATTGTCCATGTCCATTTAATTAGTTCATGTGTTACAATTTTGCATGGCCAATTAATTATTCACTTGCCAAAATTGTCCATGTCAAATTAATTAGTTCACAATCCATGCAAAAGATTCAATCTTCTTGTATGTATAGAATCCAAGCAATCCACCATCGTCAACTTCATGAGCATGCTCCAAAAAGTACAAAAATTGCAACAAAAAAAAGAAAAAAAGAGCAAAAAAAATCCCCCAAAATAACACAACAAAAAGATTTTATGGTGATTTCAAGAACATATCAAGAAATACAGATGAGTGAAGGAAACGAACCTCAAAATGTCAAAACTCTAGATTCGTCACAGTTATGATTTTCTTTCTTTGTTCTTATGGTGGGGTTGGAGAAGAAAATGGAGATGAGTGGAAGAAATTAAAGAAGATAATAAGTGTGGCTATTAATTGGCCATGCAAAATTGCAACACATGCCAAAGATTAGAAACCTTTCATACATACAAAATTGGACATAACAAAAAAATAATTAATAAGCTCTCAATTAATTCGGGTGACATGGAATGCCAAATCATCTGCCACATAAGTGTGTCAACAAAGTATGTCAATAAAAGTGTGTCTCTATAGAATTATTCTAGATGTTATAATTGATACAGGCACCGAAACACGTCAATATATAGTAGCTAATTAGTTGGTTAGGTCATTACTGTATATTCATTATGTTAAATCAACTTGAATATATATAATACAACCAATCTAAAAATAGATAACTACTAACCTATAGTAGGTAATTAATCTCCTACAATAATGACTCTAGAATAGGTAAATGTCAATATATAGTAGCTAATTAATTTTCCAAAGATCTAGACAATATTTCAAATCATGATCCTATTGATTACAATGTAACAAATTTCTATATATTGACATTTATGGTCAAATATCTGTATCATGCCCCCGCAAGATGGAGCACCGTGCAGTAATTCCAATCTTGTCCGCCAATTGTTGGAAGCGAGGGCGGAAAAGAGGTTTGGTGAGCGCATCAGCTAGCTGATCAGCAGAGAAAATATGAGCAACTCAAAGAGAACCTCCTTGAACTTGTTCCCGAATGAAGTGATGGTCAAGAGCAACATGTTTCATGCAATAATGGAATACCGGATTTGAGCACAAATTTGTTGCACCAACGTTGTCACAGTAGATAACCGGTTGTTGAGATAGAAAACATGAAGCTCGGTGACTAGAGAACAAATCCAACGAATTTCTGCAGCTGTAGTGGCCACAGCTCGGTACTCGGCCTCGGTGGAAGGGCGAGCCACGGCCCTTTATTTTTTTGAACTCCATGATATTGGATTGCGAACAATGTAGATGAGATAGACACTTGTTGTAAACTCTCTTCCCAAATTTTTAGAATTTTTTATTTACGTTATTTTATTTATCGTGTTCAACGGTAAATTTTCGTCGAGACTTTGTGAACGATATTTTATGATTGATTCTATTACCAAAAACTAGTTTTAAATTAAATATTTTGAAAGTACTAATTTGTTGTAATAAAATATTTCATTAAATCGACATTGCAAAAGATGTTGGTTATTGCTTTTTGGACTTCCAAAAATATTGGTTTCGAAAGTAGTTTGAAAACCATAAATAATTGTATGAGATTTTGATTTATATTTTAAAATTATTCTGATGGTATCGTTATTTTTAAACTATTATGATTTTGAACCAAGATTTGATTTATACTAATATGTTTTAAAATATTTTGACAGAAATTAATATTATTTTGAGTTATTATGATAAGTGTATTTAAGATTGAATTTATATGATTAAATCATTTGATAAACATTAAATGTTATTTTAAAGTTATTATGTTGATCGCTTATTTGATTGGGATTTGAATTCATACGATTTGAATTATTCGATAATATAGAATAATATTTTAAATTATTATTGCATTCGTTTATATTAATGCGATTGGATCAATTTGTATTTAAATTCAATTTGACTTAAATTAAATTTATGTGAAGTTTTATCCATTAGAATTTATATTATTTGATATATATTGAGTATTACTTTAAACTATTATTTGCAATCATTCATGGATTATGATTAGATTAATTTGTTTTAAAAAGTTTATTTGAATTTAAATTAAAGGAAAATGTTATCCAATAGGACTTACAGTCCTTATCTCACTAGGAGAATCACCTCCTATATGAGGAGAGTTATTCTCCCACAACCAAGCCAATTTTTTTTCACAACTGTGAGACTCGTCTCACTGTATCGATATTTATATACGGATACGTATTTTTGTACTATATTTTGTATTTTCTTGATTTTTGGAATATTTTAAATTTTTTTTCCAACTTATAGATTTTCTTCTTGATCGGCATATCGCGAGTGTACTATTGTATGCCGGCGGCATGCCTGTCACTCCCGTTTTCTGTTATACGTATTTTCAGTGTACGTATACGGAATTCTGGCCTTTGTTAGGCGACCCGTATTTTGACTTGTCTTTCTTAGCCTTGCTTTGGTTTAATTTTGACTTGGTTTAATTTGGTTTGGTTCAACTTGGTTTGGTTTAATTGGTTTGAGATGAGAGGGTTTTATATAAAAATCCAACTCCTCTCTCTCTCTTCTCCATTATTTTCATTCTCTTCATCTTCTTCCTCTTCATTTTCTCCTCCAACCCAAGGCAAGTACATCTTGCCAAATGTTGGACAAATATTATTTTGTTTGTTCTAAACTCTTCCTTACATGATTATAAGCCTCTTTAGAACTTGGAGTTTTTGATTTTCATGGGTGAATTCTTGTAGATCTAAGTTTAATTTATTTTCGATTTTTTTGGGTTTTGATCTATCAAACTTACTTGTTTTCGAAAACTAATTGTTCCATGTGGTAGAGAATTTGATTCTACACAATTTTGACCTTTGAAAAGTTAGATTTTGACTTATTTTGAGGAAGTTATGGCCAAAGCAAGTTTTGGACATTTTCTAGTTCATCTGTCCTGAATATGGCAGGGACGATGAACAGTGCCGCATAGTGCAGCCTGTCACATAGTGCAGCTTGCCGTATAGTGCCGCATGGTGACGCAGCCTGCCGCATAGTACATGCATGCCGCATAGTGCAGCCTGCCGCATAGTGACGCATGGTGACGCAGCCTGCCGCATAGTGCCGTCTGTTGTATAGTGCCGTATAGTGCCGCATAGTGCCGCAGAAGGCCGCATAGTGCCGCAGAATGCCGTATAGTGTCTATTTTGGCTGTTTTATGTCCTATTTTGCTGATTTGTGGCCAGAATTTCTCCCAACTCCCAACATAAAAGTTGTAGATCTTTTTCTTGGCTTCAAAAATCTTCTTGTTTCACTTTAACTGGAGTTCATATGCGACTGATAACTTCAATCATAATTTTGATCTTTTTGCCATATTTTATGTACTTGACGTTTTGAGGTTTCCTTCGACTGTAATAAATTTTTATCATGATTAGATGATTTGTACAGTTAGAGAATAATGGTATCCCCTTATATTCTTAACACTAGCACAGATTCAATTATTATTTTATGTCAAGTAGTACTTTTATTTATTCCTTCTCCCATGACATGATACGTATTTTATCTAATTCTTTCTACATGCGATCCTTATTGTCATGTTTGCTTATTCTTAGATAGTGGCCCGTCGGGGTGCACTCATGATTTATGTCTCTTCTTTGCTTAATCGAGATAGTGGCCCGTCGTGGTGCACTCATGCTACACGTCCCTTCTTTGTTTACTAGATAGTGACCCGTTTTGGTGCACTCTTATACATGCCTTCTTTGCTTACATGATAGTGACCCGTCGTGGTGCACTCTCGAACATGTCTTTCCTTGCTTACATGATAGTGGTCCATAGAGGCGTACTCTTGACAAGTACTCTTTATATGACAAGTAAACCTAACACGACATGTATGATCAAGATGCTGTTGCGACGACTATTCTCCTTGCTAATATAACTCTTTTGGACACCGTGGTTGAATGTATTGTGTATGAGTGAACAAGCTACATGTCTCGTCTGCATTATTTCTAGGACATGAATTCCTGGTTACCACGGTCAGGGATTCATACTGAATCTGACTAGGTTAATGACTAGATTGATCAAGTAGTTCATATAGAGAGATTTTCCAGTTATAGGCGATCCCGTTATCTGGGCGCCTCAAGTGGACTTGTAGCCTGCCGACGAGTAGGGCACATTTCCAGCACACTGTCATGTGTTGCACCAATCAAGCTACCTGATAACTCTCTTAGGGTACATTTGTCTCCTGGGCGATGTACCCACTAATATATGTACATGGGATATATTTGTCTCTTGGGCGATGTATCTACTATAAATTCTTGTAACTTGTGTCTGGATAACCTGGATAGCTGCAGGGCTTGTGATTGTGGGAATATCTCGTTGCATCTTGTTAGTAACTAGGCTTGTGATAACCCTAGTTAGCTAATGTATCAAGCCGTACTCATTGCTTGGCCGTGTTTGATGGATGGAGGCAGTCCAGTCCAGTTTAGTTTTATCTAGGCAGTGTCCGTATGTTTATTTCAGTACATTATTGTTTACACCTTACTTTTGTCGATAAATGATCGGAGGCTGAGTTCTGTTCAGAAGAAGGGTTATAACCCCGGTTCTTGTTTGGTTTACGGGTTGTAACTTGGCTTCCGGAATATCTTCTAAGTCATCTTATCAATTGTCGTCCTATTCAGTACTCACATGTTCTACATGATCTTATGCTAAACCTTGATTGGAGGCTAAGTTCTGTTCAGGAGAAGGGTTACAACCCCAGTCCTTGTTTGGTTTATGGGTTGTAACTTGACTTCCGGGATAGTTCCTAAGTCATCCTATCATTGTCATTCTATATGGTTCCCACTTGTTCACATGTTCAGTTATCTCACGAGCTTTACGTTATCCCTATGCTAAGTCAACTTGCTCTCATGACCCGGCTGGCTCACATGCTTACATGATCAATTGATTTTATATATTCTCAAGCTTCTGTTACTAAACATGACTACATTGTACATTACATCACATGATGCTTTACTTATTATCTTTTCTATTCTCGGGATGAGTGCATTGGTAGTGCACGAGTCTCGATCTGCATTTACTTATTAATTTCCCTAACCATTGCTATGTTAGTTATTGCTAGTTTTAGTCCATAGTTTGGCTTCCTTTGTGGTACTTGCTATTTGGGGTCTGACCCCATTGGTTTTGTTTGGCCAGATCTAATAGAGGAGCCCAGAGGATCTTCCGTACCATCTACTCGACGGTGACTATCTGGAGCACCAGAGTACCTGAGTGGGTTTCTTGTTTCATTCTTCCACTTGATATGTACATTATTCTTTTGTGGCGTTTAGCCTCTGAGCACGTGTTTAGCTCGTGTTTTGGTTCTTGACATTTAGCTTACGGGCCAAAACATGATGTGGGTATTCTAGACTATAGCTAGAGCTTATCATGTATGACTATTACTCTTGCTAGTTCTCTATTTTGGTATGACTAGCTTCATGATCATCCATATATAAATAGTTTGGGGCGCTTTACTATTGTATGTCTGATGATCATACTTCTTGTACTTTGTATAATTGCCTGTGATTGAGACACCTATGAATGCTTAACCTAGGATCGACTATTGGCTTGTAGAAGTAACCTCCATGTCTTGACAGCTTATACGAGATTTCAAAGTACTGGTGTACTTTGGTATCACGTAGGTGGCCTTATCCGTTCCCACCTGCCAGTATTCTGGTTCTGGGGCGTGACATAGGTTTTAGTGGTAGCCCATGCAGGCCTGATTTATCAGATATGTGGGGGTTACTGATGTTTAGTTATCTCAATCACAATTATCCTTTATTGATATCCCTCGTATTATTCTCTATGTCTGTTCCTTTGACCTGATATCTGCCTTGATCGTTGATCTCTCCTGTTCCCTCGATTTGATCCTTGTGTCCTTTAACTTTCAGGGGCACTGTTCCTAATCCTTTCGATTATCTTGTTTGGGTTCTGCCAATGGCAGGTCAGCAATCTTTTGTCAGGCCAGTTGTGGAGGATCAGTCTCAGAATTCAGGTGCAGAGTCGAGAGTTGACTCGAGGGCAGAGATGTCAGTCCATTCCGATCATCTAGCTATGCCCGTACAGTCAGCAGTCCGAGCGGAAGTAGTTCCAGATCAGCCCGATGTACCTGTACTCATAGGGATTATCAAAGAAATGATGGAGTCACAACAACGACGAGATCTCGTTCTCCAACAGAGTATCCAGATGTTGATAGACCGAAGTGAGCAAGGAATACCCGAGGAATTTCAAGCCAAGGACTGGCAGCCAGAGGAAGTACGGATTAGAGCCAGACAACACCAGTCATCATGTCAGTCAGCATATCGAGCCTGACCTACTATGGAGGCAGTACGAGAGCACGAGCATATAGCCAGGAGGACCACATCTAGAACTGGGGGTCGTAAGAGGTACCATTCACCCGTATCAGGCTTTTCACCCCGACGTCCATCACAAGTACTAGCAAACCAACGTCCATACCAGTACCAGGAGTTACCAACCGTATGTTCCTTCCGTGGAAAGGAATGACACACTCATCTTACTTGTCGGAGGGCTAACTTTCTATGTTTATCGTGCGGTTCACCTGACCACATAATAGAAATTTGTCCCCGGAGGAGTCAAGGTGGATCGTCATCCATCCAGCCTTCCGACCAGCAGGCACCAGCGCTGGTTCAGCAGCAGCAAGCTCAGAGGCAAAGAAACCAACAACAGTATCAGGCAGAACAAGCCTGTACCTATTATGGCAAGATAGGGCATCTCAGATCAGTTTGTCGGATAGCTAATAGACGATGCTTCCGCTGTGGAGCAGAGGACTATTCAGTTAGTACTTGCCCCTATCCGACGTCTCGAAGACGACCATCTACACCAGATATACCACCACCATCCTTTCAATCACCCCCGGCATCACCTCCCACCATGGATGAGCAGTTGGGGCCAATACTAGATGTTCAACCATTGGCACAGTACCCACCGCCATCACGAGCTCAGAGGGTCAGGCAGCTCAGAGCGTGATTGAAGGCACAGTACCAGGAGCAGCTCTAGTATTTGCATGAGGGTAATACCTTGGGAGTCTCAGGTACCATCTTTATGGTTTTCTTTCAGTTATGACCTTTGGATCTGTCTTTCAGTAACAGGCCAGGTAGTGGCAGTATATCTTGGTGTCAGCCCCTGATTTTCAATTTTGATTTAATTAGTGTTAATTAATTTCTAATGACATATTTAGCCTTAAAATAATTTAATATAATTTTAGGAATTTTTCTACAATTTTTTAAAATTATTTTTAAATAACTAAAATACCATTTTGTAATTTATTAAAATGTTTTAATATAGTTTTGTAATTAATTAAAGTATTTTAATAGCAGTTTGTAAATACTTAAATTGTTTCAGAGGTAGTTTGTAATTAACTAATTGTTTTAAGTGCGGGATGCAATTTTTATTTACATTTAGTCATAGTTAGGGTCCTATTTGCAAAACCCTAATTCCTAGGGGCCTTGCTGCAACTTGCCAGCACCCCCCCCCCCCACGATCACTCTCTCTCCTCCCAACAACTCCCCGACGACCCGGGCTGACCGACGACTGACCCCGATCTTTCCCACCATTTCCGGCCGCCCAACCGACCCTTAGCCGACCTAAGCCCCCTATAAAAACTCTCTGACCCCGAAACCCTAACCCTAGACTAAATCCTGACCCCCACGACCACTGTCTCCCCCATTCTTCCTTTGCCGTAACCCTAGCTCCGGCCACACCCTACCGCCACCTCCACAGCAGTCGCCGTCGTCATCAACCACCGCCGACGTGTTCGCCCCACCAAGCTGAGCCCAGCGCCACCGCCACGACGCCTCCTCCGCCCAGTCGCCGCCCCAATAGCCCGCTCGACTTGGACACGTACGTGTCTTCTGGCCTCTCGTGTCCTATTGTGTCTCGTTTTCACTTATGGGACTCGACAACACACGACGACTCTAGTGGTAAGTGTGGACACGACAAACTCGTATCGTACATGTCGTAAATGGCCCGGACACTTGGACTCGACTGTACTTCGTGTCCTTAACTGTCAGGACACGAAGAAATGTTATCGGATTACAACCCGTTAACTTAAAACCAAAATATAATTAAGTTAAACCATTTCCTAATAGCGAGCCCTAGTTGGCCTACTGGTCAGCGCGTGCGAATTTAAACCCCCCCCCCCCCGCTCAGTGACCCGAGTTCGAGCCTTAGGCTCTGTTATGTTTTATTTTTATTTTCTTTTTCTTTTCTTTTCTTTTGTTTTAATTATATATATATATATATATATATATATATATATATATATATATATATATATATATATATATATATATGTATATGTGTATGTATATATATACTATTATATATATTATATTTACTGTTATATATATATTATGTATATACGTATATGTATATATTATATATTTATTTCTTTATATATATATATATTTCCTTATATATATATATATATATATATATATATATATATATATATATATATATATATATATATGTTATATATGTATATGTATGTATACATAACTATTTAGCCTCTATAATTTACGTAATATTGTATATATGATATACTTTAATATATGTAAATATACTTGTCATATTTATATGACTACTATGTATAATTTTACATTGTTAAAATATTAGTATTTATGTACTTTTACCTCTTTGTATTTTTGTGTATTTTAAGTACTGCAACCATTTGGTGTCCAAGCCTAGCATGGGTTTTTGGGCTCAAATATGTTTTCACACATTCAAGACCTGTACAAGTCATATTGGACTTGATTCATGGCCTTGGGTCCTGTATTTGAACTCTGGTTCAAATTATGTACATGGACAAAATACGCAGATAATTAATTATTTAATTTCAGATTTTGTACCATGCTGTTTTTGAATTTCTAAAAATACTTTAATTGCTGTTAAAATTCTGGAAAAATAGTATTTAGATACTATGTTAATTTAGCTAATTTAACATAATTTTTGCAGTATTTAATTTACAGTTTTGTCACTGTTTTGGCATATGAAACCAGAACTCATTTTCTGTGTACTTATGAAAACTGATTTTTATAAAATACATGTACTAGTTAATAAATTCCAGAAAAATTATAATAAATTTCTATAACTAACAAGGATCATTTTGGTACTTTATTTTATATAAAATTGAGATTTTTGTCTATCTCAAAAATTGTTGGAACACAATGTACAGTTGATTTATTTATTGAATAGTTACGACTTTTAATGTTTTGTGTTAATTTGAGTTTTAGTCGTATTGAACCTCACCCCGCACTAGTGTAAAGGCCCTAGAAAGTTAGTTATAGTATTATGTCACCCCACATTGGTCTCCTATGCTAAAGTCACCATTTGGTTAGGTGTCCAATCAGGAAGTCGTGTTGCACCTCCAAGTATCTTAGTGTTTAAACTTAGTATAAAAACTAAGTTATGTATTTATTTCTACAGTGACGAGTTACCAGGCATCTATAGCATTTTATCACTGCTTTGCTTTGCTAGAGGCAAGTACTTCTACAAACTTTACATACTGCTATAAACAATAAACTGTGATTCACCAACCATGTTAAATGCTGATCCTTGGGGTAGCAAGTTAAAACTTCACATGTTGTATTACTTTCAGTCTCTACCATGTTTAGGATAGTTTCATATCTCTCACATATTTAAACAACGGGTTAAGGGGAAACTGCTAGTAGTGTACGTAATCATGACCCCCTTCTCCGTATGTATTTACCGAGCACCGTTACATTCTATATGTATCTGTGTCGTATGTCTGGTCCCGTGTTTGTGTATGGATGTACACCGATGCCGTTAAGTGTACGTATGTACACTTCAAAAAATTGATATGTACCGCTGTACATCCTGATTACCTATTGACTGATCACTCACCTACTACAGTTTTAAACTTTAAAAACAATAAATTATTGCCATGATAAAATGTAACTAAAACTGGATAAACAGGATATGTCATTTCTTTTCATCACATGATCAGTATTATATGTTTGTTAGATTCAGTACTTGCTCCCGTCCTGACAGGATAACGTTGTAGGTATTCTTACTGAGGAGGAGTTGCTCTGTGACTCATATTATGGAGATACCGCAGAGGACTCGGCTTTGTCTTACGAGGACGTACCTGCGGGGAAACTCGCCTAGTTTGTGTAGTTGTTCGGGATATTTAGTGTAGTCATGTATTAGACTACATATTTTGTAACTGAAACTGTATCCAGTTTTACATTTCGGACTTGTACTTGGACTCACTATTCTATGAGATGACTTTTGTGTTTGGAGCATTTATGACTCTTTATTACTTATAGAACTGTTAGCACATTTAGTCTTATCTTGTTATCTCTAGAACAACTTACTGCGCTTTATCTCAAGCGCAGGCTGGACATGACTCGGCCCGGCCCAACAACTTGGGTAGCGGATCGTGACATATTTTTAGTGGTGGCCCATGCAGGTCTTGACTAAATTGTTTGGTTACGTTATTGTACCAAGCATGCCTGCAATTAGGAACTTAAGGTAATTAGACAACATTAGGAATGACGCTTAGAACACCTAGAGGAATACTAGGGTTGCAACATAGGAAATACATCACATGCTTGCTATTATAATTAGATTTTCTTGTCTATAATTGTTTACTTTAAAGAGTCCTTATAAGTCGTTTTTATTGTAATTAGATGATGCTTACTCGTTCATCCCAGTACGTCACACCTGAGAATGGCACACTCCCCATCCAGTCAGTTGACCAGTTGACTGATGTTCCTCCACCTACCATACTCCCCCACTCCACCAGTCCACCAACCCAGATGCCTCCACCACCTTCTACATCATAGTCCCAGCAGGACCCGATACTCCCACCACCACCTATCACTATACCTGCCCAGGCTTCCGTCACACTCGACGGAAACCAACTGCTCACTCTGATCCAGGGGTTCCTAACAACCCATCAGGAGCAGACCACCCTGCTCCACCAGAGCATGGAGCGTTCTGAGGAACGTACCGTGGTCCCACCACCTGTAGAGCCACGACAGAGAGCGGGGACGATCAAGGACTTCATGGGTCTGAACCCCAAGGAGTTCTCAGGGACTGAGGGCATAGTAGTAGCAGATGACTGGCTAGACTCGATAGAGAGGAAGCTCCTTGGAGTTAGGATGTCGGATGACCTCCAGGTCGAGGCAGCGAGATTTCTGCTGATAGACTTGGCAGGAGTTTGGTTCCGGAATGAGCCGCTATTCGCGAGAGGAAGAGCCACTTGGGATCAGTTCAAGACCCAGTTCAAGAAGAAATTCTTCTCGACCACCGCTAGAGTAGCCATGGGGCTACGATTCCAGAACATCCAGCAGGGGAACCGTTCTGTTGACGAGTATGCGGCAGAGTTTAGTCGCCTGAGTCGTTTCGCTCCTAGTCTGGTTGTAGACCCAGAGGAGATGACGCGTAGGTTTTGCCATGGTCTAGTTCCAGACATTGGCATTCTTATAGTGGCGAACTGTACGACTGACTACTACCAGAGCCTAGAGTTGGCCCGGAGCATTGAGGAGCGTCTTCAGTCTTGCAAGAGGTCGGCTTCTGTACACCTCGAGGGACCGTCCAAGCGTCCGGCTTTCCAGCAGAAAGCACCGACGCCGCACCAGCAGACTTACCGTCCTCCTACACCACATCACCCGACCCCGCCAGTTAGAGCCCCGGGACCCCGGCAAGCAGCAGAAGGGAGGTTTTTGTGTATTCTGCAAGAGGGTAGGCCACGACGCTACCGTCTGTAGGAAAAGGTTGGGGCAGTGTTTGGCTTGTGGGTCTGCCACCCATCAGCTTCGAGACTGCCTAGTAGCGAAGACTAGAGGTCCGCTTCCGACTCAGCAGCAGAGGTTTGGGCAACATCTACAGCAGCAGAAGGGACCCCAGGGGAAGGCTTATAGTCTATCCCTTGAGCCGGAGCCGGAGCAGGTTTCGGAGCCAAATTATTTGGCTGGCGTCATCACAGGTCATATTTATTTGCATACTTTTCTAGCTCTATGCTTGTTTGATTCTGGTGCATCTCATAGCTTCCTGTCATTAGAGTTTTTGCATAAACACCACTTAGTAGCTACACCTACCGAGGAGATCAGTAGAGTAATGACGGGAGGCGGACCAGTGCCCATTAGAGCTATCTATAGATGCTCTATTTTTATAGCCGGGAGAAAGTTTAGGGGACGATTCTTTGTGATGCCACTCCCCGGTTATGATATCATATTGGGGATGGACTGGCTTAGCTATGCCCATGCAGCTATAGACTGTCATGAGGGTAGTATTCTGTTCAGTCCCCCAGGCACAGCACCATTCAGTGTCAGGAGGACAGGGCCGGAGATCAGCCTAGAGACGAACTGTTGTGCAACAGTTGGGGAGTTAGCACCGCCATACCCTATCATTAGGGAGTTTATGGATGTATTCCCAGAGGATCTTCCAGGACTTCCGCCTGACAGAGATATGGAGTTCACCATAGATTTAGTACCGGGTTCATCACCAGTATCCCGGGCTTGCTATAGAGTGAACCCCAAGGAGGCCGTAGAGATGAAGAAGCAGATTGATGACCTGTTGAAAAAGGGTTTCATTCGATCTAGTGCTTCTCTATGGGGAGCGCCAGTGCTCTTTGTGCCTAAGAAGGATGGTACAGTTCGGTTGTGTATTGACTACCGGGCGTTGAATGCCATCACCATTAAGAACAAATATCCTCTGCCCATGATAGATGATTTGTTCGACCAGTTGAGTAGGGCGAAAGTATTTTCCAGGATAGATTTGAGATCCGGGTACCACCAGATGAAGGTCAGGACAGCAGACATCCAGAAGACGGCGTTCAACACGAAGTACGGGCAGTACGAGTTTCTGGTGATGCTATTTGGTCTCACAAATGCACCAGCTGTCTTTATGAATTTGATGAATAAGACATTTCACCAGTATCTGGATAAGTTCGTCGTAGTATTTATCGACGACATCCTGATATACTCGAAGACGCCAGAGGAGCACGCAGAGCACTTGCAAATAGTTTTGGGAATTCTGAGGCAGGAGAGATTGTTTGCCAAATTGTCGAAATGCGAGTTCTTTTAGGACCGAGTGGAATTTCTCGGTCATATAGTTACTGTAGAGGGGATCTTGGTGGATCCCAGGAAGATTGCTGCAGTTGAGACATGGAAGGCTCCGACGTCAGTTTCAGAGATCAGGAGCTTTCTGGGTTTAGCCGGCTATTATAGAAAGTTCGTCCAGGATTTTGCTAGGATAGCTACAACCCATGATGAAGCTGACGCTAAATGATGCAGAGTACATCTGGTCAGAGGATGCCTGATAGCATTTGAGGAGCTAAAGGGAGGCTGACGATGCTCCAGTTCTGACATTACCTTCAGGATCTGGAGGTTTCACCATATTCAGCGATGCTTCAGGAAAGGGGCTAGGATGTGTCCTACAGCAGCATACGAAAGTGATTGCTTATATCTAGGCAATTACGGACTCATGAACGGAACTATCCTACCCATGACCTAGAGTTAGCTGCGGGTGATCTTTACTCAAGTTATGGAAATATTACTTATACGGAGCGTGTGAAATCTTTACTGACCACAAGAGCTTGAAGTATGTGTTCACGCAGAAAGAGCTGAACATGAGGCAAAGACGATGGTTGGAGTTGATGAAGGACTTCGACATCGATTTACAGTATCACCCCGGGAAGGCAAATGTGGTGGTGGATGCGCTGAGCAGGCATCCGATGGCATGGTATCTGGGATAGATCGACATTTATGGGAAGATCTGGAGAAGCTCGGTATCGGATAGTTCATCCAGGATCAGTGATCAGATGATGACGCTTGACATCATCAGGTTTGATGGAGCAGATCAGGGAGGCACAACCTACATGAGAGCCTTCGCAGACTTCGAGCCCAGGCTTTAGCTGGATTGCTGGATACTTCACCGTAGCAGAGGATGGAGCTTGAGGCAGGCAGCCGATTGTGCCATACCGAAGGAAGAGCTGATAGAGGCAGTATTGCAGGAGGCACACCGATCGAGATATTCTATTCACCCTGGTGCTAACAAGATGTACCGTGACTTGCGGAACATCTTTGGTGGCACGGGATTAAGAGAGATGTATCACATTTCATTTCGAGATGCCTAGTTTGCCAGCAGGTCAAGGCGGAGCGCAGAGGCCAGCTGGTCTGTTGCAGCCGTTACCCATTCCCGAATGGAAGTGGGAACATATTACGATGGACTTCGTCTCAGGGCTTCCTCGTTCCCAAGGAGGGAATGATGCCATTTGGGTCATCGTGGACAGGCTGACGAGTGTGCGCACTTCATACCCTTCAAGGTGGGGCTTTCCACCGAGAATTGGCGAGCTATAATGCAGCAGATTGTTCGCTTGTACGGAGTACCAGTGAGAATTGTGTGTCGGACAGAGACAGCAATTCACGTCCCACTATTGGAGGAGCTTGCAGGAGGAGTTGGGCAGTCGGCTCAAGTTTAGTACGGCGTACTACCCGCAGAAGATGGGCAGTCCGAGGACGATACAGACGCTGGAGGACATGCTGAGACTTGGGTGCTGGACTTTGGCGGATCATGGGAGAGCCATCTGCACATGGTAGAGTTTTCATACAACAACAGCTACCAAGCAGCATCGGTATGTCTCCTTTCGAGGCACTATATGGACGACGATGTCGTACACCGCTCTTTTGGGTGATGTTGGGGATAGAGTTATACTTGGGCCAGAGATGATCACAGATACACA